>VDFB02211412.1:0-17017 GCA_007258455.2 Sequoia sempervirens
TTCTTGGTGAAACACGATTTCAAGAGGTACGAGTTATTATGAAGCTGACTTATCTCTTATTGAATGTGTCTCTATGAAAGGTCGTCCTTTCCTTTGCTGGCCGACTTGTATTGAAGGGTGGCGTCTCCTCATAATGTATTTCTATTGATCGGTCTTCTCATTGTGAAGAGATATTCATCAAGTTAAGTTTGATATCATTCTGAGAGTACAAGCTCTCTTAAGGCAGTTCGTGTTTTTCATTGAAGGAGTTTGTCATCTTGCTGGCTGTGTTCATCATTAGTTTGTCTCAATCTGTTGCATCAGATTGTTGTGCATGTGATAGGCTCTCATATTGGCCCCAATAGTAAAAGGAAATTTCATTGTTGATTCAATATATAAGTGATATATTGTTGCTGGGTTTTTCTCCCTCAAGTGGAGGGTTTTCCCAGGGTATTTGCTGTGTTATTGTCTGATTTTGAATTGATTTTTCTGTGCATTAAATCTGATCACTAAATTTAACATGGTATCAAAGCGGGTTTGAGGAGATTGTGATTAGATTTGTTCTTATAGCGATACTCTATCTCTTCTTTATACTTCTTTGTCTATCCCTACCTTAGTCAAGATGGTGAACGGTTTCAAGATTGAGGATAGACTCGAGGGAGCATCCAACTTCACATCTTGGAGATTTAGGATCATGTTTACCTTGCAAGAGAATGACTTGGGTGAGTTTGTGGAGTCTAGTGTTGCTGAACTTGAGGAGGAAGAAGAGAAGTTGCAGTGGAAGAAGAAAGATATCAAGGCAATGAAAATATTGGTTGATTCCGTTAAGGATCATATCGTTCCTATTGTCTCTAAGTTGAGGACAGCAAGAGACATGTTTAAAACATTGGAAGAAATGTACGAAATCAACAATACTAGCCAAGCACTTGCACTGAAGCAACAACTACACCATGTGAAGATGGCGAAAGGGGAATCAGTGATTGCATACTTCATGAGGATTTCAGATTTGAGAGATCAGCTCTTGACAATTGGCCATATGGTTGACAACAAAGACTTGACTATGCTTGCTCTCAATGATCTTCCTTTGTCTTGGGAATCCTACATTCAGGGAATTAGTGCAAGATCAAAATTGCCTAAGTTTGATCGTCTAAGGGCAGACTGCATTCAAGAAGAATCAAGGTTGGTGGCTAGAGGCGTTGGTCAAAGTTCAAAGAATGAAGATATTCATGTTCTTGCCTCCCATGCTTCGAAGAAGAAAGGAAAAGATGGAAAGAAAGGGTTCTTCAAGAGGAATTGAGATAAGGGAAATGATGATACACCCGCCTCCAAGAAGAAGAGAGACATGTCCAAGATTCAATGCTTTAGGTGTGATAAGTTTGGTCACTTTGCTAAGCACTGTCCAACTAGACCTAAGCAACGAGCCACCGTTGCAGATGTTGATGATGTTTCTCCACAGAAGGATTCATGTGAATACTTGTTCTATTCAGCATTGTCAAGCAATGTACCTATAGATACCAACACTTGGCTGATTGACAGTGGTGCTTCTCGACACATTATTTGATTTAAGGAGCACTTATCAAGTTTGGCGGAGAAAGATTCTTCTGAACAAGTTATTATCGGAGATGATGCTGGCTACTCCATGAAAGGGATTGGGACCTCTACTCTTCATTTGGATTCCGGAATTACACTTCAGTTGAGAGATGTTCTTTATGTTCCAGGAATCAAGTGCAATCTCATCTCCATTTCAGCTCTAGAAGATAAAGGATATCAAGTTGCCTTCTCCAAAGGCAAAGTGCTTGTGTGGATGGAGAATTCCAGTTTCAAGGATGCTCAAGTAATTGGTGTTAGACATGAAAGCCTCTATAGGCTATGTACGCATCCTCTACAAGCATTAGTTCATGATTCTTCAAGCCTATGTGATCTGTGGCATCAAAGATTGGCTCACCTTCACTTCTGAGCCTTGCCTATCATGGAGAAGATGGTCACGGGACTTCCTAAGTTCAATCAAGAGCATGAAGGAACTTGCAAAGGATGTGCTATGGGTAAGAATTCAAAAGCTCCTTTCCACAGTAGAGAGAGTAGATCTAAGTGTATTTTAGACCTTATTCATTTTGATTTATGTGGACCTATGTTTGTTCTTTCTTTGAGTGGTTTCTTGTATTATGTTCTTTTTATTGATGATCACTCTAGAAAGACTTGGATCTATTTTTTGAAAACTAAAGAATCCAAGGAAGTGTTAGAAAGGTTCAAAGAGTTCAAAGCTCTATTAGAGAATCTTTCCGGTAAAAGAATCAAGGTCCTTAGATTTGATAATGGAGGAGAATACACCTCTGGTAGCTTTCAAAATTTCTGTGTTGATGTTGGGATTAAGAGGGAGTTTTGTGTTCCCTATAATCCTCAACAATATGGTGTAGTAGAGAGAAATAATAGGACGATCGTGGAAGCGGCGAAAGCCATGATTCATGACCAGGATCTGCAAACTTTCTTATGGGCAGAAGCTTCTAGGACTGCAATATATGTTCAGAATAGAAGTCCTCACAAGGTCTTGGAGAATATGACTCCAGAAGAAGCCTTTATAGGGAAGAAGCCTAAGGTTAGTCATTTGAGGATCTTTGGATGCCTTGTCTATGTTCATGTTCCAAAAGAAAAGAGAACTAAGTTGGAACCTTCTGGCAAGAAGGGAATATTTGTGGGCTATAGTGAGACATCAAAAGCCTAGAGGATATATGTTCCAGGTCAGAAGTTGATTGAAATCAATAGAGATGTCACATTTGAGGAAGATGTTGCATTTAGAAGATCCAAGGGAACTCATGTGGAGATTGACTATGATGAGCCTCCTCAGGATATGGAAGTTGACCATACTCCTGAGATTCAGAGGGAGACTTCTGAACCGAAGGAAGATGTTGATCCAGTTGAGTCCTTGGAACCTATTGATGGGCCTACCGATATTGTGATTAGAAGAAAGAGACCTCTTTAGGCTAGGCAAACTATGCAAGAGGCTAAAAGGTTCACAACTCCTAGAGGTACATTAAAAGAAATTAAAAGGCCACATAAGTTCTCCAGTTATGTTGCCTTGATGAGTTAGATTATTGAATCTGAGCCTTCTAGTGTGGAGGAAGCTTCCAGTCAACAGGTTTGGAGAGATGCTATGTCAGAGGAGTACCAATCAATTCTCAAGAATGATGTTTGGGACATTGTTCCTAGACCCGAAGGAAAATCTGTGGTATCTATGAAATTGCTCTTCAAGATCAAGCATGCAGCTGATGGGAGCATTGAGAAGTACAAGGCAAGATTTGTGGCTCGTGGGTTTTCATAGAAAGAGAGAGTTGATTATGAAGAAACTTTTGCTCCTGTTGCTTGCTATACTTCTGTCAGGACTATCATTGCCATTGCTGCATCTAGAGGATGGAAGATTCATCAAATGGATGTGAAGACAACTTTTCTAAATGGTGTGATCGAGGAAGAAGTTTACATCGAGCAACTTGATGGGTTCGAGGTACATGGGAAGGAGTCTCATGTTTGCAAGTTGAAGAAGGCCTTGTATGGTCTTAAGCAGGCTCCTCGTGCATGGTATGAAAGAATTGATCGTTACCTGTCAAGTTTGGGCTTCTTGAAGAATGATGTTGACTCGAATCTGTACTTTAAGGTAATTGATGGTGAAGCATTGATTTTGGTTTTGTATGTCGATGACTTGATTCTTACTGGAGAAGAGCACTTAATCATCAAATGTAAGAAAGAGTTGGCCTCTGAGTTTGAGATGAAAGACCTTGGGGCTATGCATTACTTCCTTGGCTTAGAAGTCTGGTAGAAACTAGATGAGATGATTCTAAGTCGAGGGAAGTACACCATTGATGTACTTAATAGGTTTGGTATGATGGATTGCAAATCCATGTCTACACCTATGGAGACCAACCTACATAAATTGAAGAAGGCTGCAACTAGTTCAGACTTGGTGGATCCTACAATGTACAGATAGCTGATTGGGTCCTTGATGTATCTAGTTAACACTAGACCAGATATCTGTTATGCTGTGAGTGCACTTAATCAGTTCATGTGTGAACCGAGACAGATACATCTTATTGCAGCTAAGCATATCTTGAGATACTTGCGTGGCACAGTTGGATATGGGTTGAGATATTCTTCAGATGCTGACTTGGAGTTGCATGGTTATATTGATTTTGATTGTGCAGGATGTGTCATAGATCGGAAGAGCACCTCTGGGTGTTGCTTCAGTTTGGGATTGGCTATGATATCTTGGTGCAGTAGGAAGCAGTCATCTGTAGCATTGAGTACAACAGAAGTAGAATATATTGCAATTTGTATGGCAACTTGGGAAGCATTGTGGCTTCGTAAGCTTCTTGCAGGATTGTTTGGACAATTAATGGAGCCTACTATCATTCATTGTGATAACCAGAGTTGTGTGAAGCTTTCTGTCAATCCTATGTTTCATGACAAAACCAAGCATGTTGAGATAAAATATCACTAAATTAGAGATATGGTATTGAGGAAGGCTATATAGTCGAGGTATATTAGCACTAATGAGCAGACGGCAGAAATTCTCACCAAGCCACTCTCTAGGATAAAGTTTG
Source organism: Sequoia sempervirens (assembly GCA_007258455.2). Lineage (NCBI taxonomy): Eukaryota > Viridiplantae > Streptophyta > Pinopsida > Cupressales > Cupressaceae > Sequoia > Sequoia sempervirens. The sequence goes on from VDFB02211412.1 coordinate 4,569, forward strand.
TGTACTTTCGAGATAAGTTTGGTATGGTGGAGAATCCAACCTTAATTGAGAAAGAGTCTCAGTATCAGTGATAGCCTATAATGAGTTCTTCTTTGTGAGAGAAGTTCGAGGTGAAATCCCTTGATTAATGAGTTCTTCTCGGTAAGAGAAGTTCGAGGTGAAATCCCTTGATTCCACCCTCTGAGAGAGTCATGGTGGATGTCATGTGTGTGACTCCATGACAGCATCACGTGAGAGAATCTGTGATTATTTTTTTTACTTGTGTTTTACCCTTTGGGAGAGCCATGGTGAAAAGTCATGTTGAGGTGACAACATCACGCAAGTGATGAACACTTGTACATACCATATATGGTTGTAGCCATTATGGTTGATATCATGTTGACGTGATATCTAATATCACGATGAGGTGATATTCCTCTTTTCCACATTCGGTTGTAGCCACTGTGGTAGACATCACGTTGAGGTGACATGTCTTGTGTAGCTGGAAGTATCATCCCTAGCTGAGAGGGAGTGTTGATGTTCTAGCAGCGTTGGGCTGCTTCTTCTAGATCCGATTGAGGCAATTCAAATATAGCAATCGGCTATTTGAATTGTATTTATGATATTCTATTATCTTGGCTGACATGAGACATTTGAAGAGACACGTCTTTCATTATATATCATTTAATGTTTGTTTATTTTGAAAATTCGTCACTCTCTATCAAGGCCAACATCTCTTCTTGGCGAAATGCGATTTCAAGAGGCACGAGTTATTATGAAGCCGACTTATCTCTTATTGAATGCGTCTCTATGAAAGGTCGTCCTTTCCTTTGCTGGCTGACTTGTATTGAAGGGTGGCGTCTCCTCATAATGTATTTCTATTGATCGGTCTTCTCATTGTGAAGAGATATTCATCAAGTTAAGTTGGATATCATTCTAAGAGTACAAGCTCTCTTAAGGCAGTTCGTGTTTTTCATTGAAGAAGGAGTTCGTCATCTTGCTGGCTGTGTTCATCGTTAGTTTGTCTCAATCTGTTGCATCAGATTGTTGTGCATGTGAAAGGCTCTCATATTGGCCTCAATTGTAAAAGGAGACTTCATTGTTGATTCAATATATAAGTGATATATTGTTGCTGGGTTTTTCTCCCTCAAGTGGAGGGTTTTCCCAGGGTATCTGTTGTGTTATTGTCTGATTTTGAATTGATTTTTCTGTGCATTAAATCTGATCACTAAATTTTACATGATGAACATCTCTTAATTGACAATCATCCATAGCCCCCCTGCGCAATCAAATAACTCAAGTGCAACATCAAGAGCTCCCAAAGGGAAAAGTAAAACCATGATCTCCAAAATAAGATAATTGCTAAAGGTTTGAAGAGAAACAACTATAAGTGACTCAAAGTACTCTTATAGGAAAGTTGTGCAAACATCCCTAACTACTTCACCATGAATCACATGCACTCCATCCTTTCATATCTCTATCTCTCTACTACACTGCACCAATACACCATGATGGCCAAAGGACCACCAACACTAGATTCTATAGACCAATGCTGCATTGATCTATGGGTATAGACAACCTACATCCAAGATATCTATACAATATGTGGACGTAGATAGTCCACAAAACTATACAACTTGTAGATCTCAAAGCATAACAACATGAATCCACCCCAAAAGCAATCAAACTCAACACTGTATTAGTGTTAAGTAAATCAAAGAAAAGAAGTAATCATGTGGATTCTTCACAATTGAAATAGAAGATCAACCTTAGATCCAATTTTTGGCAAATCTAGAATAGAGTAACTAATGTTCAGGAACTTGTCAAACAACCTCTATAGAAATTGAAGGAACCTATCAAGAAGTGTAACACCCAATGAATGAGATGAAACTATAATGTCCCTTGTCTTGCTTCGCCCTAGATTTGGCTTGTTGCTTAGGGTTAGAGTTTCCTCTTTTTTCAAGTAAATGTTTTCTTTAGTGAAGTGACCTTGGCTTGAAGTCTGCATACACATACATTTGTTAGCAATAACATCTAGATTTCCAAAACATAAACATAATCATATATGTAGTTAAGAAGAGATATGAGGAGTGGCATGGATGGATCCACCCTGAAGTCCTTTGCCAATCCCAAGAGATTGTGTACCACAATCTTCTCTTCTCGACGACTTATTAACTGTGTTCTCCATCCATGTCATCACCTCGAAAGATGCTTAACCTATTGGGGACAGTTGGGGGACCGTATAAGTGTTCTAGGCCTACCACCCCTCCATGGCCTCGGTGGATGCTTAAGTAGGACCCCCACCCCTCCATGGCCCACCCATGCCTTGGGACTGGGTGAACTATGAGTGGAATTTCCACCCCTCTAGGGCCAATCCCTACCTTGGGTTCCAGGGGCAGACTTGAGTGGGGTTTTTAGGCACCACTTCCCTCCCAATATGTTGGCAAACAGTCAAAAGACAGTCTTCAATCAATTGATTGCATTTCCATTCATCTTTGATTCTTTAAGTCAAAGTAAAGTTCATGGCCTAGACCTTCCTCCCAATATGTTGGCAAACAGTCAAAAGACAGTGTTCAATCAATTGATTGCATTTCCATTCATCTTTGATTCTTTAAGTCAAAGTAAGTTCATGGCCTAGAATAATTATAATCATGATAGCATTAAAGAGAGCATTGCATTAACAATTAGATCAGCCAAACTAGTATGTACATTTAATTGAACTTAATGAAGAAGTAATATATATATTTCTATTGTTAGTCCTACTAGTATTTGTTTCTACCCATATGAACATAGCATCATAAATGTAACGTACTAACCCTTTTATGAAGTAAAAATTTCTAATTTTACACGAAACGAGTAAATAAACAAGTAACATGCCATTGCGAATAATTTTTTTTCTTATCTTTATTGATAATTTCCAATCAAGACGCAAAACATATTACAACATGAATTCCTTTTCATTTCATAAATACATTAGTGCAAGAAAGCATTCAATTGCATACATTTACAAACATAGCTCAAAGAGCTTTAGAAAAAATAGCTGTAAGACAGTCCAGGATCTTTCCTTTCAAATCTTGGTTCTTTTGTCGCCTGTTGTGGCGGAGAAGCATCACTCAGGCGCTTTTCCGCCAACCACAGACTCTTAATGCAGTCCCTCGCACATCTATCATTCAATAGATGGCCCTTCCCTACGACAAAGAGATTGGTAGAGTAACCGATAACGGCAACCAACTGAGCATAGTGTTGTGTCCTACATAACTAGAACTTGTAATCCCACAATCTCTGTCTACCATGTAATATTGGATCACGGTGAATTGACAGTGGAGCCAAAGGTCATCACACTACTTTGGCCAAAGTGTTTCATTCAGTATGTTCTACTGAGGGTCATCTATCGCATACACTACTTAGGGCCGATTTGACTTAAGGCTATCTTAAGCTACATATAGGTATTTCCTTCAATGGATAGTCCATCATCCTAGATAACCTACAACCATATTAATCTACTATGAGTCAACCTACTTATCTAGTAAGTTCACAAGTTAGGTATTTCCCTTCTATGGACATTCCAAAGACAACCTATATACTTGGAAATGCCTACTTATATGCATATATAATTCTCTCCTATACTGGATGACCTCTCTTAGGACTAAAACATAAGCTTTCCTAGTTAAATCAATAACTTAGCTAAATACACATATGTGCTTTTCATGTTCAATCATACCTAGTATATAATACCTATGATAAACACCCATCTCCTACAATGGTGTACATAAAAACGCATTATGGAAACAACATAAAAACTTCACTTTCCTTTTCAAAGTAATTTAAAACTCTTTAACTGGAAAGACATCTCGACCATGCATGCAAAACACACCATTCTAAGTAAAATAACAAAGAAGAAGAGATCCTCATGCCTATTATCGCTTTATCCAAACTAGTGACAGCAATGCAGCCCTCTCCAATAGCAAATGGAATGATAATCAGCTTCTCAAGAATATCTTACTATCTCTTTCTCATTTGTTGGCAGCTTACTTCTCTCAAAACATAATCTCTTCTTAGCTAAATGATCTCACTCCTATCTCTCTCACAATACTATGCGAAGTATGGCTGGAAATATACGGAAATATGAAATGCAAATGATGTGTTATCTCTGGAATGCGTCCCTCATAAAGAAATGGTTCAGCTATTTATAGAGAAACCAAGCAGCTACAAAGCCTATAGTTTAGGCATGTACAAAGACAGCAAGCTTCATGCAAAGCAACTCAACATTAAGGTGGCGATAAACTAAGTTCAGACTTAGCAAAACCTCCTACAGATCAACTAGTTTCTTTGACAGCAATCCAAGACTTATTCCAAATGCACATGGAAGAATTCAAATTGTTTCAATGAAAGACATCTACAGGAAATCAAACTTCAAAGGTGGGGCCGTCTGCTATTCCTCTTCCTTCACATTTGGCACCATAAAACTCAGTCAATATCCATAACATGACAACAGGTTTCAAATGTTCCAAATGGTGTATGAATCAACATAGCAGCTTAATACGTGAGACATAGTCAAGCATGGTCTCATTTAATACATTGACCAAGTCAAGGATTCTTCAGCCAGCAGATATCAAATGCAAAGTCACGCAAAATATTGCGTGCCATTCACAAGGATAATCGGTTTACACTAGCAGTCAATTAAAATGGCTTTCAAAGACATGGTCAACATTGAATTTTAACCCATAGTCTATATCGACTATAAGTCAATCTTCTGAAATGGCTTTAATAAATAAGATATAGTCGATCTCAATTGACATAAATAATATGTTTAATATATATATATATGTATGTATGTATGTATATATTTATATATTTATATATATCAGAAGTCTATAATGTATGAATACATTTGATATATATATATATAATAAACAAATTATACCAAATGTGTGCATATATATGTATGTATAAATGTATATACCTCTATGTACACGTATGTGTAGGCATATCTATATTGATGCGTCCGTACGAGCGTGTCCATTTGCCAATGTATGCATGTATCGATATACATATACATATGGATACGTGTATATACTATACACATAAATATATGGTCACATTTGTTTCACATATAGCCATTCATGTTTGCCATCATATTGATAATTGTGTACGTGTAGTATATCTATACATATGCATATTACGTGTCGTTAGATCTCATTGACATGTGTGTGCATATTTATAAACATACTTCCATGTACATCCCACTTGTCCATATGATTGTAATAGCACTAGAAAGATCTCAAAAGCTCAAACATATAAACATCACCAAATGCATGCAGAAGTAAACAAGACTCAAATGCAGACATGACTAGGGATGACTTACCTATTACCCTCAAACTGACTCAAATCAATCTTCCTAATGTGGTGTGTGTTTATGCTCAGATAGTTACTTTTACTGGTTAACCAAGATCTTCTCACAAGTGATACTTCCCCTTCGCCTGGAGGAATGGAACACATACCTGCATCCACTAACACATACACATGACAGTCAATTATACATAACAATATGTAGTATACATAAACATCTCCAAAGTTAGAATAATGATAATTCAATAACCTTCCATTCACTTATATGCAACATTTCACCATGAATAACATCAACAGAGATAATATTCATATTGTTAACAAGGTACAATAATATTTTATTCATCTCCAGAATTTACATTACATCCATATTTATCATATACAGTAAATAGTATCTCTTCATTTGGGGTGTAACAATTGTAAATTTTAATGATCAGATTTAATGCACAGAAAATTAATTCAAAATCAGACAATAACACAGCAGATACCCTAGGAAAACCCTCCTCTTGAGGGAGAAAAACCCAGCAACAAAGATCTCTCTTATATATATAAATAGTGGCAACAATTCTCTTTACAATGAGGCCAATCACAAGGCCAATATTCAGCACCTACACAAGATGCAAAGACAGATAATAATCTGCACCTCCTTAATATCTAAATCTGCTCTTGAAGAATTCACAACTTGCTCTTGAAGAAATTCGCACTTGTATGAAGTAATAAATCAAACTTGCTTGATGATGAAAGGTAGGAAATGATCTTCTATATATACATATTGATAGAGAGGTCGCACCTCTTCAAGAGATAGGTCGGCCAAAATAATTACAAATAATAAATGCTAAATTCAAGGAAGGTCGGCCATCAATAAAGTTTCTTCATGGATAATCACGCCAATATGAAAGGAGGTCTGCCTTTGAGTAAGGACGTGTCTCTTCATTTAATAACTTTGTGCCATATATAAATTAAATAGCCTCATGGCTATCATTTAATTTATCAAGCTGGAATATTATATCGAAGTTGGAATATTATATCGACGCTGCAAGTTATCATTAACAACAATAAATATATATCTACTAAAAGATAATGCATCGACCAATATAGAAGTCAGTATTAATTCTCAAAAGTGCAGTAATCTTAATAACCAGATTAGGAAGCTTGCATACTCCATTGCAAACTTGTAGGCATAAAGACATTCAAGTTTAGACCAGCATGGACGCCATCTAATTCGTCTTAAAGGTGGGCTATTGTAATTTCCCCATTTTTCAGGAGCATCAGAGTTTGGAGGATTAGCCTATCTCTTGACCTTTGTAGGCTAATGGAGTTGTTCAGAGGGTCTTGTTTGGCAAAAATCAGGGTGGTTTCTTCTCCAGAGCTTTGGATGGTTCAAGATTGGCCTTCGTTTGGTGATTCAGGATTCAGTTTCACATACTATTTATAGTAAGTCAGTAGGTCATAAGGGTCCAATGTTTCTATTTATAGTAAGGCACCATGACAGGTGGTGAGCTCAACGTTGATCCCAGTTTGTAGTTGGTCGGGCAAAATGAGTAATGTGCAAGTTATATTATTCAATTATTATTAAATGCGACTTTAATAATAATTAATCATTAAAGCATATTATAAAGTTATATTATAACTTTATGTCTAAAGGGGGCCATTTAATGACTTAAAGTACATTAAAGGATTAATTAAATGGGCACCTACTTTGAGGAATTATTTTATAAAGTTTAAGTGCACATTTAATATTATTTTAAATGATTAAAAGAGAAGCTTCTAGAGGGTCGACCTCTTCTTGGAGAAATTATATAAAGGGATCCACCAAGCTATTGTTTCATTTAGGATTTTGATATTTGACTTGAATGTTTGCTGTGGAGAAGAGGAAACCTTGGGTTTTTGCAATTTCTACATATTTGGCATTGGAGAGCATAGCTTCTTCATTGTATCAGCTACTTGAGGGTGTGAAAGACCATCTAAAGGCTCTTCGTGGATTGGCTTCATCTAAGAGTCAACATTGTGCTTCATTGGATTTACAGGAGAGATTTCGAATAAGGGTTTCATCATTTTTTCAAGATCGAAAGTTTGTTTCCGGGTATGAATGCTTCCAATGAAATTTCACGACATTAATAACTCTGATATAATATTATATTTGTGCTTCAACATTTCCTTGTTTTGCAAATTTTATGCATTATCTGGTGAATATTTCAAGTAAATTTTCAAACACTAAAAAAGATCAAACCAGTAGTTGCAAAAATTAGCTCACGGAGAACTAGGGTTTTTATAATGGTATTAGAGCGGTTTCTTGCTATCCTGTGTTGGTTTTCAAAAGGATTTTTTAGATACCAAGGTTTATTAAAGAATATTTACAAAAAAAAATAAATCAGAATTTAGTTGAGAGAAATCGTGGCTTTATTGAGAGGGGTTGAATATGATTCTAAAGGCCATCGATTCTGTTGAAGAAGTCAGATAAAGACGATTTCAACTTGTGAAGACTCATTCGAATATTAAAGGTGGAGGTATTTTGTCTTTTCTGAAACAATAAGACAAACCTGTCAAAAGCAGAAAGGAAGAAGCGCTCTTCTCAATCCCATCTTTTGAAGGAACATCGAATATATATATTGGGAAGCAAATATTGTATTCAAATTCTAGCCACCACCATCACCTGTCGGGAGCAATTTGCTAACATTTGGAAAAGACTCGTGATTTGGAGAGCTACATATATTATATGCAATCAAGTGGATATTTGAATATTAAAATCGTGGCTTTTTACTGAAGGGCAACGTGGTCATCCACAACCATAAAATATTATTGAAGGAGCCGTTGGAAGACAAAAACGAGATTGGAGTTTATTCGCATCGGTATTGAAGCTACAAATCGTGGGAAATAATAAGTCAATGAAGGCGAATATTGGCTTGAAGGAAAAATTGTGATTTTATTAGTTTCAACTGAATCTCATTACTCCAGCTGGAACACAACAGTGGGACAAGGGGAAATCGCACTTGGCACTAGAGACGACATAGCTAGCGTAGAAGTCAAAGGGAGGAAAAGACGAGTTGTATTATGATTGCAGCTTCAACAAGGGACGTCGATAGTTTCTGGAGCTGTCCCATTTGATTGAAACGTGGCAACTATTAAGCTTCAAATCAATCGTTGTCATTCTCTAGGTGCTCTGTTTATTTGTATTGCAAAAGTAGCATTTGGAATTGAATTTGCATTGTCTTGGGTCGCTGCCATTTATAGCAGTCTATAGCATTTCAAGATAAACATTGAAAGATCATTGTCTTCAATTGCACATGAATTGATATGGTAGATCATCTCTTATGATGAGCATTTTGCTGTGAGTATTGTTGGCAAGATTGTATTCAGTTGGATAGCTGCAATAAATAAGTAGTTTGGTAGTTGCACTTGAAGTGTATGACAAAATGTCAATTGCTGTAGGTATGCATCTGCATTTCATTATAGACATCATCTTAGCTTGAAAATCAGAAAGCTCTTGCATTATAACTCACTTTCTCGCAGTCAATTATATTGAAGGCATTTCTTGCATCTTAATCATCATATAAACTGAAAGCAAAACGGAGAAACACTTTCTAGCTAAAAGAAGGTTGTCTGCAAACTGTTTGACAAAATTTTTGAAGGGTCAAACTAAAAATTTATAGCAGAATTTTGCAAGGGTCATTACAGATATGTATAAACTGGAAGTAATGATTAATTAATTTTTGAAGGAAATTCAGAAATTTAGAATTATGGCTTCTAAATTTGTTGATGAGGTAATGATTGCTTATGAGGAGTATAGAGCACTTCCAAATAAGGTCAAAGATCTTTCCTCTGATTGTTATATGGAACATCGGATGGATTATAGCAAGCAAAAAAGAAAATCAAAGAAATGTGAGCAGCGAAGTGTTGAGAGCATCTTGAATACTATCCAGCAAAAACTTATGCTTTCACAACAAAGATTAGCTCGTAGTTTGCAGCAGTATGAAAATTCCATCGCAAGATGAACCTCATCACAAAACAAAAATGAGAGACTTGGTGTATCTACAAGTGAAGTATCCAAAAATCTCTATGATGAGTTTGGTTTAAAATGTGATAAGTCAGTAGATAATGATTTTCAACCTACAGGTAAACATGGGGTTGAAATTGAAGGGGTTGTTGATAAGGAAATCTTACAACATGAACTTACAACATGAAAATAGTATGATGGAACCCCAAAATGATACTCACAACGCTCAAGAAGTTGTTATTAGTCATGATAACAATTCTAATTTTGATGATTGCAATCCTTTGCTTGAGCATAATGAGGATTTAAAAGTCATGGTAAGTGCAAAAAATGTTATGGGGGGACCTTTGAATGTTGGCACACATGTTATAGGTGTTAAGAATGAGGATTGTATGGAACATAGTTGCAAGACTTGCACAAAACCCGACGAGTAGTGAAAAACTCGCGAGTTTTTCCAGGCGGCGAGTTTTTCAGGCACTTGTACGCTAGAAAACTCGCCCGTACTTTCTGGAAAAACTCGCCGTACTTTTATGGAGTTTTTCCAGAAAGTACGGCGAGTTTTCTAGAAAAAAACCCTCGCGACAGTTAGAACGCCCAGGCAGCCGCTAAGAAGCAATTTTAAGTTGTCTTTTTTCATTCACTCTCTTCTCACACTCAGCAAAAAACCTCTCCAAGGCATTGTGCACTCATTTGCAGTGATTTTGCATCCAAAAGACAAGATTTGAAGGGCATTTACATCGAATTTAGAAGGCAAATTGGATTTCTAGGTAGGGTTTCTCATTTTTCTTGTTCTTTCTTCTTTTTTAAAAAATTCTTCATTCTTGTTGGTTCTATGTTTAAAAATCATTTGATTGTAGTGTGAAAATGATTTAAATGCATTTAGATTCATCAAAACAAGATTTAGATTCATCAAAACAAGATTTTTTAATGATTTTTTCTGATTTTTTAACATATTTTGCTGATTTTTTCATTTTTTTTAAATTTTCTTTAAACCCTAGTTATTTTTTTTTTGTTTTGAATGATTGAATCCTCTTTTTTGTTGAATAACATGCTTACAATCTTAGATTAGCTTAATTTTTTACTAGTTTGAAGTCATTTTCATATTTTTTACATTTTTTCACATTTTTTTGAAACCCTAGTTTTTATTTTTTATTTTTAAATCCAATTTTTTTGTTATGAAAATGTTTAGATTTAGAATCTAGTGATAGATTTTTAGTAATTTAAACTTAAAGTAATCTCTTTTGATTTAATCTAATTTAGTTTGTTTTTAAATTTTCTATCAAAAACTAACAAGTTGTGCTATGACTTTCACTTTGTGTAGGTTAATAATTAATTGATAATGGCTTCTGAACCCACTTCTGCCTCAGGCTCTGCCCCATCCATGCCTGCGGACTTTGTAGGTAAACGTCCTCTAGGAGCTAGAGATCTTGCTTGGAAGTATGCTTATCTAGGACCCATACCTGGCACAGTATATTGCATTCCATGTAAAAAAGTATATCATGGGGGCATCAATCGCCTCAAGTACCACCTTGCAGGCATCCCTCAACGTGATGCTAAGGAATGTCCTCATACAACAGAAGAAATAAATAGACAAATGAATGCCATACTTTCAGCTGCAGAAGAAAAAAAAATGGAAAGAGAGATGGCAAGAGCAGCAATGCAAGCAACCATTGCCTCTTCTCAAGGTGTTCCAGTTGAGTCAGATGATAATTATGATGTTACTCAGGAGATTCAGGAGATAGTGGGCTTTCTTCGTGGACCACGTGTGCGAAGGTCAAGGCAACCCATTGGCACCTCAACCTCCATCCCTTCATCTTCCTCTAGTAAAGCACCAGGGGCAAGGGTAGCTATAGGACCTACACCGACACGGTTGGATAGTTTTTTTGTGCCTAGAAACACAACTGGTGCACAACCTTCCTTAGAGGCGACTGGATGGAATAGGGAGGTGCATGAGCAAGCAGACATTGCTTGTGCAGATTTTTGGTATTTTAACAATATTGCTTTCAATGTGGCGAGTTCTTCTTACTGGCACAATTTGGTCACCACATTGACAGTTGCAGGAAAAGGCTATGTAGAGACCCCAGTTTCCCCTTTTTCTGTCTCTGATTGTTTTTGAAGGTTTTCTGACGTTTTAGGTTTTTTTTTTGCAAATTTTTGTGTTTTTGATGCAATAATTGAAAGGTACGATTTTGCAATAAATTGAAATAAATTCAATAAAAATAAAATAGCTTTGGAATTGAATGAATAAGGATGCCAGTATCTTTATTTGACCTTCTCAACTGATTTCAAAAATACCCAGATACATGCAATGAACAAAACAATGAATTTTCAATATTTTAAAAACCTGGTATTGGCTACTACAGAAGTACAGAAATGTACGGCTGCAATAAATAATCTCCTTCTTCTGTGTGATGTCTGCAGATGACTCCAGTAAAGGTGGCGCTTCCTTTGATGCAAGTTCTGAGCAAGTATGAGAGGCGTTTTCTCTCCAAAGTGACAAACACGTGTTTCTGAGAAGGTACGGCTTGACAAGAAGGTACGGCCTGTCAGAAACAGCAATTAATGCTGTACGGCTTTCACCAAAACTGATGTGCAAGTCTCTGTATTGGGCGCCCAGGTGAATAGAAAGTATCTGAATGCAAACAACTGAATAACTCTGAAGATATTAATTCCTCTGAAGATCTGTGATTTCCTCTGAGTGAGAAAACCTCTGCTGGCAATAGATCAAGTGATATTTCACACTCTCTGAATTGCTTTCCGCTGGAGATGGCTCGTTCCCCAAGGAAGTCGAGTTCAAACCCTAAAGTCATTATAGGATCAATATGGTCAGTTCTCCAAATTCGGCAAATCTCATAATGGCTGGAATTCCCAATGCAAAGCCCTTTTAAGAAATTTGAAAAGTCGCGATTTCCTTAAGAATAGGTTTCATTAAAATATTCACGTTTTAATATTTTAATATCTCAATAGTCTCCCGCTGAATATTTCAATATAAATCAAATGTGAAACTGGCCCCTTCTGATGATGGGCGCACCCCTCAAGGCAATCACTTAAGTTATAATTTACAATTATAACTTTATAATATAAACATTAAATAATTAATATTTAATCAATATAATTAAGTATTAATATTTCT
>VDFB02211413.1:0-21576 GCA_007258455.2 Sequoia sempervirens
AAGCATTAATACCTATTGATCCATCTACACCTTCTACCTGTGGTTTCTTGCTGAGTGAAAATATCTTTCACAGTAGCGCTTGGTACAAAGGCTATGACTGTGGCTCCTACTAAATAAGTTCTAAAATTATTTACATCCTTGACTAGAGCATACACTTTCTTTTCAATCATACCATACTTCAGCTCTGTAGCCTATAAAGATTTACTAAAGAACTCAACATGGGTTGTTCAAAGCCCTCATCATTTTTCTATAGTAACATAGCAACAATTGTATGGAAAGAAGCAAAAGAGAAAATGTGTAGTGGTTTAGATAAATATGGAGATTTCAAAACTAGAGCCTCTTTGATTCCAAACCACCTTTTCTCCCTTCTTCAACATCTTGGAGATGAGTCTTGTAATCACTAGAAAATTAGTTACAAACCTCCTCAAAAAGTTAATTTGACCAAAGAATGATTGAATACCTTTAACATTCTTTGGTTGTAGAATCTTGTCTATGGATTCCACCCTTTCAGGTTCAATTCTCGCCCCTTCTTTAGACACAATATACCCCAGTAATTTTCCTTCAGTAACGTCAAAGGCACAAGTTTTTGGATTCAGTGAGATTGCATTTTCCAAAGCCCTAATAAATATCTTCTCTAAGTGCATGTATTTATCTTCTTTCTTGGATTAGGATGTCAAGTCATTCTAATATATAGCCATGGACAAGTCAATAAAATCAAAAAAGGCTACATCCATAGCCCTTTGGAAAGTTGCACCTCCATTTTTAAAACCAAATGACATCCTCACATATACATAGGTCCTGCATGGAGTAGTGAATTCAATCTTGTATTGCTCAGACTCATTCATTTTCACTTAGTTGTATCTAGAGAAACCATCCATCATTTATAATAGCTCACAACTAGTTACTTTCTGTAACATGGCTTCCATGTTAGGTAGAGGATAGTTTTCCTTTAATGATGATATGTTTAGATTTATGAAATCCACACATAACCCTATATCACCATTCTTTTTCTTGATTGGTACGAGGTTAGACACCCATGAAGAGTGCCTTATTGGAATTATGATACTAGCATCCCTCAGCTTCACAATTTCTTCTTGCATCTTAGGAGCTAAGGTATGATTGATTGGTCTTTGCTTTTTCTTGAAAGGCTTGGCATCTTCTTTCATAGGAATCTAATGTTGGAATAGTTCCTCTCTATATGCTTTCCAATCATCATACAACCAAGCAAAGACATGTCTATATTTTCTCAATAAGGTAATCAACATTTCCTTGATCTTAGGCCTCATTTTCTTTCCTACATATACCTTCTTGGGGGCATTTTCAGTCCACAAATTTACTTCTTCCAGGTTCTATGGATGAGTGGTAGTTGTTTTAACCTTAATCTTGTCTTGATTGTCAAAGACCCTTTCTAGTGCTACAAGACTCTTGGAGATTTTTTTTGCCTTCAATTGAATAACGTCATTCCAAAAGATAGTATCCTTATGGACCATAGATTTTTGGCTCCCTAATTCTTTCTAATGCTTCTAGGTTTTTTCACCTAAAAGGAGAAACATGGGACAAAAATGCAATGCTAACATTCAAACACTAATGTGATATGGATGCAATATACCTAGATGCAATTTTTTAATATAAGAAACTAAAAAAATTGATTGATTAATGAATGGAAACTAAAGGAAACCAACTTGTTTGAAAACACATTATGTAATGCATAAACACCTAGAAATGAATGCAAAATGTAACATAACTGAATGGAACTAAAAGTGTGCACTTGGAATCTTGAAGGAGGGTGGAAATGACATTTTAAAAGTTGTTGATGCTGATTTTCAGGCCTGGTGGGACTCATTCGCCATTCTGGGCGTATCAGTCCCAGTTCTACAAAATTGTGCCACAACTTGTTTTTGAAAAAAGGGTATCTAAAAATATAGAAAACTCAAAATTGACCTGGAAGTAAGACTCATTCAGCACCCATGGAAAATGAGTCCATTTTTAAATTTATGAATATTCAAATGTGGAATTCAGAGCTCTCGATCTACACTTTGATTACCTACAAGTGTTTGCTTCCGAAACTCTGATTTTAGAACCTAAAAATGAGTTTTTGTTGATATTTTGACTTGTTGAATGAGGAGAAAACCTAAAAAAAATTGTAACTTGATCTTCAATGATCTCCAAGCTTCCAAGAGACCTAAATATGCAAACACACAAGGGAGGAAGGAGAAATGTTGAATGTTAGAGCATGGGGGTTTGCCTTGATCAAACCCCTTTTAGGTAATTAAACCAAAATGATGAGAGAATAGAATGAAACATGCAATAATGGAGTTTATTACCTTGCCATGATGTTTGATGTAGAAAGTATGTAGAAAAAAATGAAGAATCTACCCTTGAAGGTTTGAAAATTGATCTTGAATGGCTTGTAATGTCAAAAACCTAGCTTGCTTGAGAAGATAAATGATGAATGAGTTGTAAAATTAGTTGAGAGATGTAAATTATGGCTTAGAAATTTCTATTTATAGGAAATTATCCTAATTTACCCATAAATTGGATCCCTAAGGCCGACATGTGAAAATAATAAACTTAATTTTCACTTTTTTCTGACTCAAAGGTTAAAAATGAGCCAAATGGGACTCATTCACCACCCATGGTGAATGGGTCCCACTGGATGGGACTGATTCACCATGGATGGAGAATGGGTCTCATAGGGGCCATTTTGATAGCTATGAAGCCAGGAGATAAGGAAATAAGGTTTAAATTGCAACTTTGTCAGGTATTTAATCAATTTAGGCCTTGAGATACACAAAATGGATTAATGGGGGCCTATTAGTGATGATGTAAAGGTCAATTAAGGCTTGGGATAGAAAATTCAATGTGAAAGTGTCATTAAGTACACTTTACAACACTAAAATGAGGTCCACTCAGCCTAGGAAAGCACAAGAACCAATGTGAATGTGAAAGACACATTAAAACACTAGTTTAACATTAAGTTTGTTTTACAAGCCTTCTAGATTGATGTGATGATGTAGTTAAATATGTTTTATAATGTTGAATTAGGGAGAAATAGATTCATTAAGTCTAGTAAAGCGTGAAATTCCCTTACAACACTTTACAACACCTTTACAAGACATCAATAAAAGCATGTTACTCAATTTGCAAGGGTCCAAGACCTAGTGTGGATGCATAAAATGCCTCGTAACACCTAAATCAAGGCCTCATTAAGTCCAATTTATCATAAATTATTCCCATGTTAAGCAAGAGGTACTTTTTTCTATAGTACACCTTACCATCTATATTCTCAATAAATTCCCCAAAGTCAATCTCCTGACCTTCATATTCATCAACACATTTCAAGAACTCCAAGATATCTTCATCATTGTTGAAGATTTGTCAATTGTGTACATTGTCGGGAATTGATGACCTTGTGTGTACCTCAACCTTCAAGATACTTGTAAAAGTTATGTCATCTAGTCTTAATACATTGTAGGAAAGTAAATCTTCCACTCTGTTCTATCCTCTCTCCATCCAGTCAATCCCAAAAGCGTCAAACTATTCAATTGAATCTGATACAACATTTATGTATTTTTTCAATCTATTATTTTTGCATGCGTATCTAGTTCTCAACTAGGATATTACCAACTCAGATTCACCAATTACCATTAAATTTTTTATCCCATGCTTTTTGTCCATCTTAGTCCCAATAAAAATGCTTCATATTTGGCCATGTTTGTACAGACAAAGGAAAAAGTGAAAGAAAAATTATATGTATTTCCACTAGGTGATACTAGTAATATCCCTACATGAGACCATTCCTTAGAGCTTGCACTATCTAAGTACATATTCTAGTGTCCATCCTTGTTAGATAATCTAATGACTTCATTATCTATAGGTTCAGGGCGCCTATCACATTCTCTTGGCAGTTCTCCCACTTTGACTTCATTGATATCAGTGTCTATAGATAGAATTGTGTCATCATCAGGAGCATGTTGCTGCATATGTGGCACTTTGGGTTACCTGACCACTTGAACATCCTTACCATCAATGGGGAAAGCATCATAAGACATGTCACACTACATGCTTCCACCCATAGAAGCATTCCATAGTTTGGTGGGATATCCACTACCACCACACTCATCCTAAATTCCTTCTTTTGATAAGCTGCTAATCTATAAGGAAGCTCATTAATTACACCTGTCATAGGGACTTCCCTTGAATCCATAGCATAAAATTTTCCATGGGTAATATCAACATTTAGTCCCAAAGCATCCATAACTTTTGTTGGAATTATGTTATTGGATGCTCCAAAATCAATAATGCAATTTTTTAGAAAATTTCCCTCAACTATTAGTGTGAAGAAGAATTGCTCTATTTTTCTGGGACAGGCTGTGACTGAATTCATTAGAAAAATGTGAGGGATCTCAATAATCACTCCCTTAATCTCTTTATCCTTATTTTCCTTCTCACTCACTTTGGGTGGAGTGGACATCACTAAATCATTACATGGTCTAGTAGCACCATAGATAAGGGTTGCTACCTTTTGTTTATGCTCATTTATTCTCATCATCTCAAGTAGAGGGATATAAAATTTCACTTGACTAAGCAATTAAAACATGTCAACAGGGGTTTATTTAGTTAATTCAACTAGAATCATACCTTGTTATATATCGTTATCCTTTTATTGATTCTTTGTCATATCAACCCTAGGCTTGGCTTCTTTTCTTACTGCTTCAAGATTATGCTTCTACACCTTTGTTTTCATAGCAAGGGACTTGAGCTCTCCATCTTCTTTTGGTTTATCAGTTTTGTTAGACCAAATCTTATATCCCTTATTCTTCTTAACTTTGACCACCTTTGTTTTTCCATCAAACCTTTTCTCTTTACCCTTGGCATTCTATTCTTTGATAAAGAGTCTAGAAGGGCTACCATGGTCAACACCTATTGTTTTGTTCCTTAGATGGTATGAGCTTTTGGCTTGAGCAGCCAAGGCCACTGTATACCTTGCAATTTCCTCATCAAAAGGTTTTGTCAGGGACACATTATCCTTAGTTGCTTCTAGATTGTATGCTTCACTATCACTATCACCGTCCTCATTAGAGAGAACTTGTTGGTGATATGTACTAGAAATATTCCTTTGGTCATCTACATCCATTTCATGGGTTTCTATATTAGACGATCATTCATTATCAACAAGTCTGAACCATCCATAATCATATTTACATCAACATCCTCCTCATTAGATTAAGCATGGTATTTAGGTACATCTTCATCCACTTCCACCATTTGTTCAACTGCACACTAATGAGGAGAATGCAACATTTGGAAAACTATACAACAAGGGATCTCATCAGCAAAATTACTTGAATTATTCTGTAGATGATCTAAGGGAACCTTGTTCTGAGCATTTCTCTGATTGTTAGGAACATGCTTCCCATTATGCCAGTTTGTATTTTATGGATTATCCTACAACCAAGGAGGTCTTTCATTCTTATGATAATTGTTTGACAGGGACTTTTCTTACTTTGAAATTCTATCATTCATAGTCTTCATAAAATTGTCAATCTTATCCTCAAGGGTACCTCCTTTAACACAAAATTTTTTATCATCCCTTTTTGGATTCTTGAGGATCTTTACATCACATCTTCTCCCAACCTTAGTGGTTGCTCTGGAAAAGCTATCAATATGGATGACCATCTTATAAGCCTCTCACAATGTTAGAGGATTCTTATCTAGCAAGCAATAGCTCATCTTAGCATCAAAGGCATTACAATAGTTCACCAAGCACACCTTGTCATTTAATCTTAAATGTGGAGGTAGACAATTCATCAATTTTTGAAATCTTATATTGAAATCCACCAAACTTTCATTATAGATTTTGACAATATTATTAAATTGATTCAAGAGGAACCTTGAGTTAGTCTTATCACCATACTATTCTCTGAACATCCTTTTAAACTTTTCCCAAGACCCAATGCTTTTAGCTAGAAAACTCCTATACCATTCTCTAGCATCCTCGATAAGGGACTATATAAATAACTTCATCATGACATCCTTTACTTCTTCTATAAGCAAAAAATTGCACCCCTCACAATTTCGTATACATTATTGTACCCACTTTAGTGTCCACTACCTTAGCATCTTGAGTAGGCTCATTTTAGCCCTTGCATCAACCTTTTTCCCCTCTTAGGATGCTCCAACACCTCTTTTCAATAGCTACCCTCACGTGTCAACTTTGCATAAGACTTTGTGCCTTTCTGGTTTGTGTTGTTTAGTAGCATCACATGTCCGGACACTAGCATGCCGTGCAGACATCCGTATGTTGCGCTAGCGTCTTGCGATGTTTCAACATTCAAACGACCGCCTCCATGCATGTTTTCCACTTGTCAGCAAGTTTTGTCGGTGGTAACGGCTGAGGGCACCCAAAAATGACTTAAGAAGATTCTTTTCTCTCTTTTTAAGTCATTCTTTCAACTCATTTGGCTCTCTAACTTCTTCCAAGTCTTGCTAGCACTTCTCTAGCTTCATTCCAATCTCCATCACTTACACAATTTCATACAACTTGTTGTAGCAGCTTCAAGCTCTCTCAAACTCTCTTCGCAACACTCCATACAGCTCTATCCCCTTTTCTTTGCACTTGTGAGCATCCTGGGATTCCATATCCCCTACTATTTGCATATTTACTTGGAGATATGGGTTCTCCTCCTTGAGTGGGGTTTTCTTTTATCACCTCTTTTGTGATACGAGTTATCCTCCTCGAGTGGGGTTTTTTTTATCATATGCTTACTTGGTGGTGCAAGTTCTACTCCTGAGTGGGTTTTTCTTTCACCACATGCTTTGTTCATCACACTCTTTCTCTCTATCTTCTTGGCTTTCTGTGGAGGTGGGAACACAAAAATAGGGGTTTGACTGAGGCAAACCCCTATATAGCCCCAACACTTCTCTAGACATAACACTTGTAGGTATTGAAGAAATCTCATGTATGGAAGGCTTCATCACTCTGCAATGTATATCCTCTCTTTTTTTATCCTCTCATCATTTACCCGGCTTTGTCTTAATTTATATCACTTTCATTACTCTTTATCAAATTATGTAATTTTATCAATAGTAAGAGTAGAAGTAGTCACTTAGGGAATTCTTTTTGTGATATTCCAGTCCTCCAGTCCACACAACCCAACGTCCTCCCAGTCTCATGCCTCATCTCATGTCTTTGTGGACCTACTCTTTTGATTCTCGGGAACTTTTGTTGTTATTCCTTGAGGTAGATTAGGGAGTTCACCTTGTGAGGTTTCCTTGAATGAAGAGAACCTGCTGAGTAGCTTAATCCTCTATTCTACACTTCTATCTAAAAAATCATCCATGAAATTTGAAAATTTTTAAGGTGGTCTTTTAGGAAGGGGTTAGGATAACTGGGAATCCTAGTAAAGCATAACTGTTGATACCTTTCAACTTGCATTGGTATCCTAGTAACTCTATATCTATGAGAATTTCTAGACCCATCAACTTTTATGTCATTGGATTGAGTCTTATCCTTACCTTTTCCATCTCCAAGATTGTGCATTTCACCACCTTTCTTTCTTCCTTCATCATCTTCAAAATAGGAATTGCTACTTTTGTCATTTCCTCCACCTCCACCACCCTGATCCCCACCACCACTTCCACTAGAAATATGTCTTGCAAACTTCATCTTCAATGATTCACTGTCAGTATGTTCAAAGCTTGAGGCCTCTGGAGTTGGTATGGAGGTCTTAAGAAAATAAATCTTTCTAGCTATTTTTGCATTAGTAGCTTCTACTACAACTTTCTTCAACTCTAATTGTAATTTGTCATTTACTAGTTGCAATATTAAGATCTCAAGGTCTGGGGGAGCAATTCATGGGGTAGTATCAATTTTAACATTTTTGGTGGGGGTGTTAACAAAGGAAGTATTGACACTAGTGTTGGTACTAGTATTGAAATTATTAAAGGTAGCTTTCTTTGGCTAATCAATGGGCTTCTTCTTGATCTACATGTTGAGATTTATGAGTAGTGGCAAAAGGATCTATGACTTTTTAAGTTGCAATTGATGTAGTATAAGTATTTGCGGCATAGGTTCCCATTGGAATGGTCACCTTAGATGGATCAGGGGTCATTTTAGCAGCAAATCTAGCAACATTTTCTTTAAATGTTTTCTACCTTGCTTCCTCTCTCATATTTTCTATCCTTTGTCTTTGAGCATCTCTATCTTGTGTTTTAGCCTTAATTTTGTCTTCCTTCTCATTCAACTCCCCGCCTTTTTTTTTCTCTCAACTCTCTAAGCCTACATTCTTCTTCTTCCTTATGCCCAAGCTCTTCTTCTACCCTGATCCTTTTCTCTTCTTATTCTAAGGATTGCATATCCTTATCTATGTCTTCCTCATTTTCAAGGATATCTCCAAGTCACTAGGCTTTGGGGTAAGTAAATCATGATTAGATAGATCTTCCTCAAGGGATTGATGTAATTTTATATTATAAGGTTCACCTCTTGGCTTAAAATTACCACCATGAAAAACAGACCCAACTCCAGGAGTTAAAGGTTCTAAGAACTTATTTTTCTCCAGAACTCCCATGTATCTTTTTCTCTTAACACGTCAAGTTAATTGTCAAACACTTATTCAATGGGAAAATTTCTTTGATCTACTTGAGGAACCTCAAATTCACATGAATCCTCTTGAATATTTGCACTATTTACTTCATTATTGAAAGTAGGAGATGCATCAACAAGAAGTTCAATAGACTTACTTGATTCAACACGTTTCTTCATGCAGGTGGGTTTCTTGTATTTTGAATGCTCAAAATCCATATTCTATTAAGGATGCTTCTTTGTGTGAATTTTGGTCTTCACCATGGAGCTAAATAGTACCTCAAAATTTTCTTTCTCACTTTCTTTCTTGGAAATTATTCTCGCACTAACAAGAGAGACTTCAGAGTCACCACCCAAGATACTAAGAAATATTTTTTATCACACTTTTGGGTTACATTAGCAATATTAGATAAAACCTTGAACATAACCTGACACAAGCTAGAAGAACAAAACACACTTTGAAGCATAAAACTAGACATAAATTATATAATGAAAATATGAACCAATATTTCTCCATGAAGTACAATTAAAATATTTGACTCTAACTATACCAGATCTACCTAGAGACGTTTGACTTAACAATGTCCCCAACAAAATTGCCAATCTATTGGTTACTTTTTTAGAACCAAACTTAATCTTACCACTTACTTATGAATCTAACAAAATCCAATGATTAGTAAGGGAAAGGATTGGCTAAAAAACACGTAAAGGACTACTAAACCTTTACTTCTATTCTTTGGGCTCTGTGAAACTAAGGAGGGCGATCCTAATAATATTCAAATGATTCGGACATGCTAGTTTATCACTAACATTTAAAACAAACAAATATACTCCTACTAAATGCAAATAGTTAAATATCGTTGAGGACTTGGTGGATCCTCTAACGAATTATACCTATTTCTTAGAATAAGAGGAACTTCATACCACTATACTACATTCACAGGTGTGTTAGAAATTGTTGTGAATATATGTGTTGTTTGTTAGGTGTAGGCAGTTCGTTGACTCCAAAGATGACCAAACAAATGGAGTAGTGCCTTATTAGAGGGTCACAGAGTCACAAGTGCAATAAATAGTAATACAATAACAAATGGAAACCATTATTTGTAGACTATTGTATATCACTTTGTAACACACAACTGAATATCTCCAGAATTAGAAACTTCGTAGTAATCCTAAAATTTTACTCATAAATGCATGATCTCATTTGAGTACTTACTTAGCTCTTTGAACTAAAGAAAAAGATGAAATCACACATCCAATCAAATTGATTGAGGGTGAATAACTAGACCTTGATCCTTTTATGCATAATTTGAAAGAAAAAATTACAAAGGAGAGAAACTAATCTAGGAACTTCCAACTATAATTCATTATATCCTTGCTATTGCAAAAAAATTAAGTCTATTATAGATTTGAATTCAATCCTAAGAATTAACACTAATCTAATTCTTTGTGCTTGAAATTATCTGAATCTATCATACATGAGCTCAAAATTCTCTAAACCATCAAAAGACCTATGTAATTGGCCTTGAAAACCAATTTATAAAAACATGGGAGCAACAAGCATCGAGCCAAAATACAGTCAAATTCACATCCTCATTTGAAATACATTTCAATATTCATTTCAAAATTCCCCAGATAGTTATATTTGCACTTTACAAAGTGGGGGGAAAGCATATAAGAAAAAATCTATTTTCATTCGTTGAAGAAGATACACTAGCCTTCCAAAAGGAAACTTTTACTCGTTCCAACATTATTGTAGTATATTCTTCATGAGCCAAAATGTTAACCATGTGCACACCAAGTCAAAAAATATTCCAAAAGCATGAAAAGTGATAAAAAGATACAAAAATGATTCATCCACATCAGCATTTATGCCACTAATTTCAAATTTTGAGGAGAGAATGATATCTTTGCAATACTTCAACAAAATCCTAATTTGCACAAGTTCCAGGCTATGCATTGTTTCTCTCCTATCCGTTATTCACCATATCCATCATCACCTTCACACACACAAGTTTACTCAGTAAAATTTTCCAACCAGATGTTGTATTCCTCTTCTGTAGGCCATTTTACATCTAGCAAACTTTGGAATTTTGTACCATGTTGATTATACCTGGCATCAATTAATGCTCTAACCTCTTTGATAAAAGTGTCCATTTTTGTTTCAATCCCCACCATAACATCAATATTAGGATTCAACAAGGTATAATCAAATACCTTCATCCTAGCCTGTGTGAGAAGATCTCCTAGATCATTCCTACATCTATGAAACTCCTTCAACTCACCTTTGTAATTCAGTATCACAAGCATTGCCCAACTCCTCCATTTATTTAAATATTTTCAGTTTGTTCTGGAGTTGCATTCCTAGCTTTTCATGAAAAGATGTTATCTCATTCACCAATTCAATAGGTTGTAATATTTCAGGGACATTTGTAGGTGCTTCAAGATCCTCTCGCATATTATGAATCATTTCTTTTAAAATGCCTACTCAAGTACTTCATTTTCTCCATTCATTCTTGAAGGCATTTTGAACCTACAAATACTTTATGTTTGCTTCATGGATGCTCCTATAGGTAGCCCATACATCATCAACTTTGTTTACAAAATTTGTGACCCTATGTTTCAACACATGTTCAAAAATGTCATTCGCTACCTTAACAGTTTCAAATTTGGCCTTCTTGAAATTTTCCCTCTCTATCTTTAATTGATTATTCAAATCACTAATCCTCAAGGCCAAGGTCTCCATGTCTTCTATGGACAAGTTTGAAGAAGAAGCAGATGGAAAAGACAATTTCCTTACTGACTGGCTTCCCTGAATAGTGGCTCTCATCTTGTTTATTTCATCCAAGGCCTTATTATACTCCTTCACCAGAGAATCATATTTATTTTGAGAAATTTTTTCTACATCTACATTGAGCATTGTAGCATGAATATTCAAATTAGTCACTTGGACAGTCTCTTTATATCTGTGGCTCTCTTTACCACCAAGGAATCCATGACCTCTTCAATAGGCCTTGTGACCTCATGTTTTCCAATGTTGGGTGCCATGGACCAAATTGCAAGAGTATGCAACTATGGATTGTATCTAGATCCAAACACCTTGTCTTCAAAGTGCTCCTTAGATATAGAAGCCTAAGGGTATCTTCTTATTGCATCAAGTGCAATAGCTGAGGTGATGGTGCCTTCTGGTAGCGACATTATTCTACTTTCTGTGACAATGTCCCTAGCCTCGGTAGGAGTGATAGCTGCAATCTTAGCCATAATCTTTTCTTCTTCTACCATTTTAGCATCATCTTGTTGAGAAGGGTCAATATTATCCCTTGCTTGTTCAAGCCTCTCCTTTATTTCTTTGCATGTCTATTGGACCATAAATTCTTTGAATTCATTAGATTGCACAAATGCATTGTCTGCAAGGAACTCATTACAATCCTTGATCCTAGGATCATCATCAGTCTTTTCATCATAATACGATTGGAAAATCTTATCCTAGGGAACTTCTGAATCAAGAGTATCTTCAATATAAGGGGGAGTGAATTTATTTTCCACCACCTCATCACTGGGCACATGTTCTGTCATTTATTCCTCCTCAATTACCTAGACATCTTCTCCTTGTACATCTGCAAGATGCTCTAGAATATCCATAGCCCAAGGTTGTTGCTCCAAACGAGCTTGTTCTTTCTCAACAACCTCCCTTACCTTTGGCTTCAAGTCACCATTATGATAATCCTTCAGCTTTGTAAAATCTCTTTCAAAAGGATTATCTATTACATCATAAGGGATCACATAGAAGGAATTCCTTTTTATAATGTTCTCTTCATTTTCCATTATGGTTGTGCATTCCTTTTTTCTAGATATAACAACCCTATCACTAGTCAAATTTATCAACACATCATCTATTTAGAAGAACTAGCAATAGAACCTTGATAAATTCTTCTCTCTACCTTTTGCATGCACAAAACCTTTCAAGTCAAAACTCCTAACTTCATCCATAGGTAACCTAAGGTTATTCACCATGATTCCAAATTTCTCATACCCTTCTGGGGCAGTAACTTTGAAGTAAGCAAAAGAAGATTAGGGATTTACTACAGTACCCTTCACAGGCTTTTTGAATAATTCAAGGTCCAAAAAATCAATCCGCCACATAAATTCCATAAATTGCAATTGTTCAGATACATATAGGGGCAAGCAGTGTGGTGCTACTTTAGCTCCATAAGCCCTGATTAGAGTATACTCTAAATGCAAAAACCAATCTTCCCAATTATGTTGTTTATGTGACCCTACCATTTTCTTTGGGCACATGATGTTCCTAATTGATTGTGAAATCCTATGAATAGCCACCACACCCAAACTCTCCAGGATACCAAACCTGATAACATCAAAAAACATCATGTAGTTGGAATTGGAACAATCCTAGTCCCAAATATGTGTCAACATTTGAATTGGTAAAACATTATTTTCATTGTCTGTCAGTCTCAATCTCAGCTTCCTCTTCTAGTCCTGATCACCGTCAATTAGTATATGCATTAATAGAGAATAATGTGGGAAATTTAGAGGGAGAACCTCCTTATTTAGATTGATAAAATCTTGATGCATTTGTTCTGCAACAAAAGTTGCATAATCAAAACTAGTGTTCAAATTATAACCCTATTTATCTACTGCCATCACTAATAGGTTAGTGGATATCCTAGCCTCAAAGTTATGAGCTAGGACTTGATTCAAGATATAATATGCATTCTTGAAGTAATCAACAAATTCTTCACAATCAAAGGGCTCTATATCTTTAGGGTAAAATCTTTCCCTACTCTTTCTATGCCTGACAAGGAATCTACTTCTAAAGGAAAAATTGTTTTGCTCACATTCACCATATAAGTCCACACACTTGATGTTAGTAGTATAATTGGGATTCAACCCAAATATCTCCACAATTTTGTCCCTAGTTACCTCGAGGACTATATTTCCATTTTAACTCTTAATTTTTCTTTTTGTGGGATCATAATACTTGGCCAATTCCATCATCACATCCACCCCCACAAAAATATTTGGTACCACTAGCTTCCCCAGGTTAAGGCCTCACAAGTAACATGCTCAATTGGAATATTTTTTTGTTAAAATAATACAAAAATAGCTGCTATTTACTCTAAGGCTGTGCCAATTCTCCAATTTCACTAGCATCAATTAATTTGCTTGTCACAACAACTTTCCCCGTAGGTCTCTTGCCAGTTTTTGACCCACCCTCCTTTTATGTTTCCAAAGGCACTTTCCATGAATCTCTCTTGCATTTTTTTGCACTCCTTGACCTCATGGACATCACAGGGGTATCCGGTGTGGGGTTAGATGCTTTAGGTAGCTCTGGTTTTACTAGAGATGAAACATCCTAGTTTTTGAGCCTTTTAGCTCTTTTCTGCTTGGGTTTTATATCTAGCTGAACGTTGGACTCACTTGGATTTGGTTCACTCATTCTTGCAATGTGGAAAGACTAGGGTTTACAGTTTTCTTATTCAAAGAGCCCCACCCAGTTTTAAAATTTAAGACACAAATTTTTAGAAAAAAACACTACCAAATTTTATACAATACCTATCACCTCAATTAAGGAAACTCAATGGGTAATTCATAAGCAAACTTATCTCTCAAATTCTATACTAATCTTTAGACTAGAACAATTCAACATACTTAGCAGGAAGAGAGAAACAATTTTCTTACTAGGGTGAGAATTTTGATGTTAATGCTTCTGTAGTTTGTTGTTGGAGTGCCTCACACCATTTCCTCATATTATGGTTATCTTCTTTACTCCCAAGAAATTACGAATGTATAGAAAGCAAGAAAATTACCTTCCTTATAGCTGAGAAATGGATCGCAAAACCATTTACTATTGATGGAAAGCTCACGCAAGCAAACTGACACTTAGCCATTAATGTTTAAACCCTGGTAGTTGATCATCTCACTTTAAAACCACATTAGCAACTTTCCTTTGATCTCACTACTTTCTCATTTTCTTTAAATGATGTCCTCAAGATGTTTCCATGTTGCATGTTGTTTGGAAGCCATCGCTCTATGAGTGATGCAAGTATCGACACAATAAAATTTCATCCATTAGATTTAAAGCCGATCTTTGATTACATTCATCTCCATCATGTATCAATGATGGGAGAAAAAGGCGATGAAAGAAGATCAAGCCACGTGCTCCTGCGTGAAAGTCAAAGGCACACGAGACATCACTCACAAGAGGAATTCAAGTCAGCGAAAGGAAGTTAGAACATATGGATGCATCGCTCATTGCTATTTTGAAGCTCAAAGTTTGGAACGAATCTATGATGAGTGATGGAAGAGAGAAAAAAGAGCACCAAGGATATGCCACATTGCTAATGCAAAACTCTAGACTCATAACCTATCCATGATATGCAAAACAAGAGAAATACCTCTCATCACACATCACTAATGTAAGTTGTGTATTCCCAAAGTTATCCACAATGAGCGATAAGAAAAAGCAAAAGATGAGACTTAAGTCGGACAATTGTGCATGTTCTCATAAGTTGTTTTGAGAAAATGGACCACCTAGGATGATGTATGAAAAGTACTTAGAAGTCCTTAAACCACATTATAGCAAAGGATGCAAAGGCCAAACAAGGCCAATAAATCAACCTTATCAAATAAAAGTATTTCTCAACTAGGAACAAGGGGCTAGTAACATCATGGGAATTAATGAATCAAGTCATTTTAACATGACTTGCAATGGGATACATTAGGTCAACCAAAGAAATGGACAAAAGACTATAAGTTAAGATATGAGGGAAAATATTCAAACTAAAACAATACCTCATACAAAACCCTAAGCCCTAGCCATCTATCCCAATTGTCATTCAAGAAAATGTTATCCTAGAACAATGAAACATGAAAAAATTTGAGGTTTCCATCAGTGGCTCTGACTGGGGATGCATGCCTCTTGTAGGCATGGTGAGATTTTAGATCTCATGGTTGAAGAAAACCAAGCATAGGGACACCAAAAACAAAGGACTTGCCCGAACTAGGCAAGAAAACAAGACCAAATCAAACAAACCTATACAATATTTATAAGATTGTACAATGTACATGGAAAAGGACATAGTTAAAGAGAAATATGGCTTCAAGAACTGTCCATGTACTGGCAGTTCAAGAAGTTCACCTATCAAATTTTGGATGAAATATGAGTCTTCCCCATGTTTATTTGCTATCAGATAACAACCTAACCAACGCTTCAAACTTTTTGTGCTTACCCTTATCCCGTGCCCTTGCATTCCAAACTAGTACCATATTGTTTGTTTTAAATTTTCAAGGATTTTTTTTTTTGTCATGCAATTGTTTGACTTTTAGTTGCATCTTTGCATTTTTGGTATGCGCTTCTCTTCTAGTTTCATCTAGTTGTACAAGGTTATCAATTTTATGTTGCATATTGTCACAAATATCATCATAATATTCGTACACAAATTTATACATCTTGAGAAAGTTATTTTGTGGTAGCCTAACCTCCAAACCATACACCAAATCAAACAGTGAGTGACTAGTAGCCTTTATTACAGTAACCCTATCTTCCCAGAGTGCAAGCTTCAACTTTGAGTCCCAAGCTTTCTTGTTCTTTTCTATAACCCTCTTAATAATCTTCATTAAACTCTTATTACTTGACTTAGCTTGACCATTTCCTTGAGGATGATAAGGTGATGAGTAAGAAATCTATATGCCATGTTTATTACAAAAATCCTTGAACTCCTTTGATCTAAAACACATAGAATTATCTAAAATGATCTTTTCTCAGATTCCAAACCTGATCAAAATATTGTTCATAAGGAAATCCACTACCAATTTACTTGTTTCCTTCCTTGTGGGTATTGCTTCTACCCATTTTGTGAAATAATCAGTGGCAAAAAGAATCCATGAGTACCCTCCACTAGAATTTTTTGGTATTTCACAAATAAAATCAATTCCACATTGTTGGAAAGGAGCCTGAACATAAATAGGCCTAAGTGGTCAACTCCCTAGAAACTTTATTTTTCCTGCAAATCTTTGGCAAGCATCACAAGTCTTAACAAACTTGTGGGCATCCTTAAAGATAGTGGGCCATTAGAATCTTGCCCTCAAGATCTTATGAGAAGTAGTATTTTCCATGTAATGACCAACACACACTCCATTGTGCATTTCTTGCAAGAGTTCTAATACCTGCTTGCCATCCACACATTTAAGCAATACACCATTTGAGTTTTTCCACCTAAATTCATTATCAATAATTACATACTTAATGACTTGCAATTTCAATGTTCTCTTTTCATTATTAGCCATATTTACAAGGAATTGTAAAGTTTGTAAATACTGAAAAATCCTTCTATACTATCCACATGTCTGCATATCAAAAATGGGTGAAACATCAATAGTGTCAACTTGATTTATTTGATTTGCTTCCAAGTTAGTCTCCACCATTAACTTAGCTAGACACTATCCTCTAACTAACTTAGTAATATGGACATTAGTGTTGAATTCTTATATCTTGTTGATCCATCTATACCTTCTATCTATGGTTTCTTGCTGAGTGAAAATATATTTGACAACAATGCTTGGTATAAAAGCTAGGACTGTGGCTCTTACTAAATAAGTTATGAAATTCTTTACATTCTTGACTAGAGCATACACTTTCTTTTCAAGCATGTCATACTTTAGCTTTGTATCCTGTAAAGATTTACTAAAGAATGCAATGGGCTATTCAAAGACCTCATCATTTTTCTATAGTAACATAGTAGCAATAGTATGGAAAGAAGAAAAAGAGAAAATATGTAGTTGTTTAGAGAAATCTAGAGATTTCAAAATAGGAGCCTCTTTGATAGCCTATTTAATGCTCTTGAATGCCTAACTAGATTCTTCATTCCAAACCACCTTTTCTCCCTTCTTCAACATCTTGGAGATGGGTATTGTAATCTCTACAAAATTAGTTACAAACCTCCTCAAAAAATTAATTTTACCAAAGGGGTATGTGGGGATAATCATGGAAAAACAAGCCCTTAAGTGGCAAAATTTAGGAAAATCGAGTTAGACAACTTGAAGTGAAAAATTGAATAACTTATCTATATTATTTCAAAAATATGTAAGAGTAGAATCTATAGAAAATTGAATATAGTTTCTAAATGACTAGGTTTATTTTAAAAAAAGAAATCTATTTGGTGAAATTTAAAATTTCAATGCAATAGTACTTAAATTTTAGGAAAAAAAAGTAGGTATCTATCTACCCACCCTAACCACAATAAAATGATAATATTTTTATAAGATTTTAGATATAAGTAGAGGACTCATGTCTAGATGTGATGCATATTTTTTTGTAATTTTTTCCAAGTAAATAATTAATTATAAATTTTTATTACAACTTTTAAAAAATATAAAAATGTATGTCGACCACCTTAAGTTGGTCAAAACTTAATGAAATTCATTTTTTTAATCCTATAGTATGTGAATCATAGAATGTGACACATGTTTGGATTCAAAATGTGATACCATTTGGAAGTTATAGATGTTTTTCAATATCAATTAGGACTTTAGTTGTAATTCAAATAGAAAATGAATAATAATTATTTATTAAATTCAAATAAAGTATAATTTATATTGGTGGAAAGCTAAGAATCTCCTTTAAAAACCCTTTTCATTTCATCAATTTTGGGTAAAAAGTTGTCAACCACATACCTATCATATTGCCACTTTTTGGCCCATCATGATCTGCACATACCCAAAGAATAATTGAATTCCTTTAACATTCTTTTGGTTGCGAATCTTTTCTATGTCTGCCACCCTTTTAGGTTCAATTCTCACCCCTTCTTTAGACACAATATGCCCCAGTAATTTTCCCTTGGTAACGCCAAAGGTACAATTTTTTGAATTCACTGAAATTCCATATTCCAAATCCCTAATAAATATCTTCTCCAAGTGCATGCAATGATCTTTCTTGGAGTGGGACGTCAAGTCATCTTGATATATAGCCATGTACAAGTCAATAAAATAAAAAAAGGAATACATCCATAGCACTTTGGAAAGTTGCACCTGCATTTTAAAACCAAATGGCATCCTCACATTTACATAGGTGCCCCATGGAGTAGTGAATTTAGTCTTGTATTGCTCAGACTCAGTCACTTTCACTTGGTTGTATCCAGAGAAACCATCCATCATTGATAATAGCTCACAACCAGTTACTTTCTATAACATGGCTTCCATGTTTGGCAAAGGATAGTTTTCCTTTAATGATGATATGTTTAGATTTTTGAAATCCACACATAACCTTATATCACCATTCTTTTTCCTAACTAGTAAGAGGTTAGACACCCATGAAGAGTGCCTTATTGGATTTATGATACCAACATACCTCAACTTCACCAATTCTTCTTGCATCTTAGGAGCTAAGGTAGGATTGATCATTCTTTTCTTCTGCTTGAAAGGCTTGGCATCTTCTTTCAGAGGAATCTCATGTTGGAATAGTTCCTCTCTATATGCTTTCAAATCATCATGCGACCAAGCAAAGACATATCTATATTTTCTCAATAAGGAAATCAACATTTCCTTGATCTTATACTTCATTTTCTTTCCTACATATACCTTCTTAGGGGCATTTTTAGTCCCCAAATTTACTTCTTCTAGGTCCTCTAGATGAGTGGCAGTTTTTTTAACCTTGCTCTTGTCTTCACTATCAAAGACCCTTTCTAGTGCTACAAGGCCCTTAGGGATTTTATTTTTCTTTAATTGAATAACCTCATTCCCAAAGGTAGCATCCTTACCGTCTATATTCTCAAAAAATGCCCCAAATTGAATCTCTTAACCTTCATATTCATCGACACATTTCAAGAACTTTAGGATATCTACATCATTGTTGAATATTTGCCAATTGTGTACATTGTTAGGAATTGATGGCCTTGTTTGTACCTCAACCTTTGAGATACCTGAAAAATTTATGTCATCTAGTCTTAATGCAATGTTGGCAAGTAAATCCACCACTCTATTTCATCCTCTCTCCATCCAGTCAATCCCAAAAGCATTGAACTATTCAATTGAATCCCATACAAAATTTATGTATTGTTTCAATCTATTATTTTTGCATGTGTATTTGAATCTCACCTAGGATATCACCAACTCAAAGTCACCAATTACCATTAAATTTTTTATCCAATGATTCATATTTAGCTGCGTTGTTTGTACAGACAAAGGACAAAATGAAAGAAAACTTGTATGTATATCCACTAGGTGATACCAACAATATCCTTGCACCAGACCCTTCCTTAGAGCTTGCACCATCAAGGTACATCTTCTAGAGTCCATCCTTTTCAGATAATCTCATGACTTCATTATCTAT
The DNA here is from genome assembly GCA_007258455.2 of Sequoia sempervirens. Classification (NCBI taxonomy): domain Eukaryota; kingdom Viridiplantae; phylum Streptophyta; class Pinopsida; order Cupressales; family Cupressaceae; genus Sequoia; species Sequoia sempervirens. Next base: position 19,932 of record VDFB02211413.1, read on the forward strand.
AGGTGCAAGACCCCTGTCACATTATCTTGGTAGTTCTCCCACTATGAATTGATTGATCGTGGATAGCTTTGGGAATTCATTTTATAGAGTTATATTCCAATTGATACAACCAAGTGGTAAGGTAAAGTATGTGCCTCAAAATAATTGACCCCAAATTTTACTTTTTGATATGAAGTTTCTTAGTATTAAAATTTTTCTCATGTGAAATCCAAAAATAATACATCCAACCAATATTGCATACACCTTGACAAGAAAACCTATTTACAAATATTTAATATGGTTAGACACATCTCCTAAAGATGCACCACAAGTAAATACTTATTATATGTATATTAAAATGAATATTTCTTGTGTAAGGTGTAAAAAACTTAATTCCTGAAATTCTCCCACTCATTATACATATTAAATAATTGTTAATCGATGAAATACATCATCATAAGAATCCATGAAACCACATAAATCTCTAGCACACTTTCAAAATCCATCAATAAACCTACAATAATATTAAGCATGTCCATCATCTTAGGAAATAACTCCTCTCATCCTCTAACATGCTACCTATGGAAGAGAATGAAGAAGTCAAAGTGAATATGCACCAATCAAAATAACACAAGAATCAAATCTAAGTGATAGCAACATATTTAAGCTGAAATAAAATGAACAAACCCACATGATATGATATAGAAACCATAGAAAATACTAATCCATACAATCATCAATACCCATAAACTAGAATCACAAGCTCCATGTATAAAACCTATTCGTGAAGAATATACACATCCAAGAACTTCTACTACATGGGTAATGTCAAATCTAAAAATATATCAATGCATACCAATTCTAATAATCAACATTGATTCCAAGGTTGGGCTCATAATCAAATCGTTATCATTAAAAAAATCACAATGATCCACACATACAACAAAAACTATTGGCTAATCTCTCACAACATGTGACCATAACTCTCCCAAGACCACCACATTGAACCATGTGAACAAGAACCCCCAAGAAGTGTTAGAGTAATAAGTTATCACTTAATTAATCTATTCATATTGGTTAATTAATTAAGTCACTTATCACTCTAGTTACTTAAGCTAAACTTAGGCACATTAATAATTAATTATTAAGTGTGCACACTAGGGTTTCCTTTCAGGGTTATGCATACATTGCTTTTATAAAGAAATTCATCTCTTGTATTTACTCAATTCCTAAATATTATACATTTGCACATCTTCATGCAAATTGCTCTATGTTTCTCTTGTAGAAGATATTTTCTGGTTTGCATGTCTAATCTTGGATTCTAACATGGTATTAGAGCCTTGATTTGTAGCCCTTTCTCATTTTTTTGGAGAATTTCATTACAGAGCACGTTCAGAGTTCCTTGAGGGTTTCATGTCTTGAGCTTATTTATGAAGCATTTTGGATCAGATCAGGCATCTCCATTAGATTGAGAGCGCTGGAAAAAGTTAGGATTGACTTTTGATTCATTGATTTTCATCACCATTTGTCAGATTTGTGAGAGTTTGAAGTTTATGATGGTTTCTAGATCAATAGAATACCTACAATTTTGGAGTTATTTGAGCCCAAATGGACCTCACCATCATGTTTAGAGTGACTAAAAACCCCAAAATTGGTATCCAAATCA
>VDFB02211415.1:0-13463 GCA_007258455.2 Sequoia sempervirens
GATTTGGTATAGATTGTATAGCAATATCAAAACTAAAACCTAATACGCTCAGTTTAACAAATATGAATAATGAGTGAAACTAAAATAATGAGAATGTGGAGACTAGTGCCTTATTGGGTATGTGGAGTCAAAAGAAATCTAAAATGAGTAACTTCTTTTTGGCAAGTACTCTAATTGTTTGGCATATATTTGAGTTTATAACTTGTATAAACATGCAAGAATATGATTACCAAGTTCTTCTTAATGATCCAAATGAAATTCCCTAATTACTATGATCAACTAAGAGGATTTAATCTTTTCTTGAAAGAACCAATTAATCAACCATACAAGTACAGCAAACGTGCACCGATAAACTGAATATAAACTTGTTATATCAATTTAAATAACAAGAAAACATCAACCTTGGAGACAACTTCAATAATACTTTCAATGAACACAACAAACAACTGATACCAAAAATACGCCACCACATCAAATGATTTTCATTGATATCTCCATAGTTTTAAACATGCATCATAGTCTCATATTTGTGAAACATTGTAATCTACTATATCTTTCTTCTATATCCTATCTTACATATTATTATCCTGTTTTGCTACCAAAACGGATATTTATACATCAACTACTTGAAAGGACGCGTCCTTTCAGAAATGTCATATGTTAAAACAACAATAGATTAAAAGACAATTAAGCTCTATTAAGCCATAAATGAATCTTCGATAAGTGGTCCACGTAATCCCGACGCTTATGCGTATCTGCATTTCCCACTCTGTTTCGTATTGTGATCTCCATTCTTACCATCTTCTCATTCTGTTTGCATGCCTCATCTAGTGTTGTATCTTCCACGATAGCTATCTTCAAAATGTCTTGCAGTATTGATTCACTTTCCCTTTTCCACCTAGTCATTTCTTTTAATTCTCCTTTATCATCAAAGAATGCAGTCAGTTCTTTTTTGGTGGCATTTATCAATCCTTGTGCATCCCCTTGCAAGTCTTCAAAGAAGTCTTGGTGTTTATTCACAAAATGATTTGCAGCCTCAATTGCTACATTATCATAAATGCCTCTCCAGTTTATTTCTTGAAACTTCTCCAAAATCCTACCATCCATTCTTTTGTGTTCTTGCAATGCAACAAAGTTCTGTGAATGTGTTCCCCACAGCTTATTTAACCAAGTTGCTAGACTGGCTTGTCTTTTCTTAATCATTGCTGCAAGTGTATCATATTTCCCTTGAGAGTAGGCACTTGATCCTTCCCAGTGATCTTTCCTTTGTGAACTTTCACCACAAGTGAGCAGCTTGGTTGATTTCATTGTGACCCCTAACAAATCCTTCAGGTGATCATTTTCTCTCAACATCATCTCGTTATTCATTTTGTACATTTCCCTCTCCTTGATCAACATCTGAATTTGAGATTTGTTTAGTTTTGCTACATTAATTCCAATTTCTACAGTAGCCACAGGATCAGCCTCTCCAACCTTTAAGTTCATGACATGCCCGAATGCTTTCTCAGTATCAATGACAACTGATTTCTTGTGAGGTGGATATAAGGCACAAATCATTAATCACCCTTCATCTATATTGTATTTAGACCCTACATACACTTTTGTCACTTTTTCTGTGTTGAGCTTGTGTGTAGCATTACTATCTTTCAAGAAACTATCAAAAACTAGTGCAGAATTGAGATCCAACCCTAGAAAAATCATAACACCGGCATCTTCCAACATTTTCCTTCCCTCTTCAAGGGTCATATTTGCCATCTCTATGTCCACACACACCTTTAGGTCATTCAGTAATTGTTCTTCATTACCTAATGTAATATTATCAACCTTTTTTCTTATTTCTTTTCCTTTTTGTTTGTACAGGAATGCCTTAAACTCTGGAGAGTTCACAAATTCATCATCTGCTACAAACGATTTTTACTCTACATGCCTTGCATCCGCATCTACATTCTCTTCAGCACTTAATTCCTTGGCAGGGCAAGTGTAATGCTGAGTTCTCAATCTTGACATCTTATTTGGTTGGTCTTGTGGCACATTATCCTCAAATGCCTCCTCCCCAGAAGATAACAGTTTTGTATTTTGCAACCCTTGATTATATTTCTTTCTTGGACTAATCGCTTCTATTTCTTCAGCTTTTTAGGTTTCTGGATCATATCATCAAATTGATAGGGCACATGTTGATACCCTCCAAAGTTTATCCTCATTTTAGCAGAATTGATGTACCCTTTTGGGTCAAAATTCTTTCTAGGTGGTCCTCTTTTCATATTGTATTGTAGTAACTTATCAAGGATCAAATTGTACCCTTCCTTGGCTAATACAGTAAAATCACCAAAGCACAATGTACTAGGCATAAAAGCCTACTTTCCAAAGGATCTCAAATTCATAATACTGGAAAAGTCCATTTGTCTAACAATTTCCAAGTATGCAATCCTGTCTAAGACTGTTTTAGGCAAAATGAATGGGGCATCTTGAAATCCATAAACCCTAATCATGGTAGCATCCTCCAAGCAATACCAATACCCCCAGTTGTGAATAATTGGCCCATTGAAGTCCTTAGGCCTGAGAAACCTCTTTATCTCTTTAGATAAAGATTAATCACATGGATGATTATACAATTTGTACAATGTCTTTACAAAAAACTCCTCAAAGTGTACAAAACTAGAGTTAACAAACCTACTATCCCAGATAGCCATCCATAATTAAATAGGTAATGTCATGCCTTGTCAAATTGGGAAATTCCTCATCTCTTTGAGTAAGCTAGCCCTAACTCATGTCCAAAATAAACAATCTCATGTGTGCATTAACAATGAGTAGTACCTAAGATAAAATAGATTCTCCCTTTATTTCCTGGCCAACCCGTAATCAGGCCCCTTAAAAATGTATGAGGCATAATCAAATGGTCTAGAATTGTGATATTGGATATCTGTTGAAATTATCATAGGCATAATTGACATATATTCAGGGACTTCCATTCCCAATAATTGGCCTACCAAGAAATAAGTATACTTCATATAGGGTTCAAAAAGGTCAAGATGAAAAGGGGGTCCATCGCTATCTTGTAGAGGAACTGGTTTGCCACCTTGTCTAATTCTATGAATTGGCAACCTCCAACCCTTATAAATTGTGTCCATTCTCCCAAACTCCCTTTCTAATTCTTCACATATGATTTTCTCATTGCAAACCCCTTCCAAATTGAAAACCTCACCTATTGCATCTTCTGATATGCGTATTAGTGGTTTCCCGGATGGGTCACATATAGCTTTGAGTTTCAAATTATAATGGACAACCAACAATTTTACCAATTCTGGATTGAAAAATATGGTAGGGCACACTAACTTTCCCAAATTAAGCTTCCATGGGTTGCATACTAGTTCAAAATAATTTCTCCTATAGTAATGAAAGCTAAAAAATTCATAACCTCTTATTGAAGTCCAAACATCTCCTATGAGTTTGCATTTGTCATCCAATTTATCTATTTCTGCCCTAAGTTGTGTAGATCATCTAGCTTTAGGTCCAGAGCTAGGTAATTGGTATATGAGATCTTGATTTAGTCTTTGTTCAATGCCCTCATGCTCTATTTCAGTTTTTGTTTCTTCCCTTTAGGCTGACTGCTTTCATCATATTTTCTACTTTTGGAATTTCTTGAGCTGGACGATTCCATTCCTCAAAAGTTACAGAAGTCAAAATTATAGGAACTAAGGCACAAAGAAATTACTATATTTTGCTTGAAACCTTTGGACTGAAAGAATGCCCTAGTTCTTCATTTTCCCCTCTGCTTCCTCCGCTATCAATTCCACACTAATGTTTCCAATTGAATTTTCCTTATTGTGCTCCATCGCAACATTAATGTTTTAGCTAAAACAAGAGTGTAGCAAGTCCTTTTTCAAAACACTCACCGTCACATCATATAATATTGTCAGTGAGACATTTTCAAATCTTGGGCAACCTCTCTATTATGGATTTTACCAACATTCATTTAAAACATCCGCCAAGACATCTTGTAGTTTCCCCAACACTTCAAGTCTCTCCAACTACCACAAACTATATATCACTTTGGTGTCCTACAGTCTCATCGATATTCTGAGTCTCACCGATAGATATCCTTTTGGTCTTATGTATATCACTATAACTCTCGCCGATGATGCCAGTCTCACCGATGAATCTTTTTATTGTCAAGACAATGAATATCACCAAGTCCTATTACTGATATAATCCTATCATAGTGACTTTGAGAGTTGGCAGACTTCCATGAACTCACCCCTATACATCGTCAGAATTCACCTTCATTGTGTCGGAAAAACTGAATGAATACTCTAGAACATTTCACTAATGACTTAGGTCTCGCCGAAAAACATTTTGTGCTTCATTGGTATAACACACATGTGCTCGTTATGACATATCAATGAATATTTTCTCACTGATAAGATCCACTTTTCTAGGAAACATATTGAGAATATTTTAGATTCCTTTTTTATGCTCCAGAATTGCACCACGATTGGTAAGACACAAATAGACCCGATATGACTCACCCCGATGCATACTATCTTGCTGATAGGATCTTTCTGTAACTGAGACAATAACTACATCCTACCGATGTGTCTTTAGATGAAATCATATCAGTATGACATTCCCAAACTCTTGCTGATGGACTACAAAAGATATACATTAGTATAAAATGCTTTATGGATTGGGGAGACCCTCACCATCTCTTTCCAATATGAATTATACATTGAAATATTTAGGGTTAGATGAATTCTATGGGACCACATGACAAAATATGGGAAAAAGTGTTATGAAGAGGGGATTCTTGTGCTTATGGTAAGGACTTCTTTGGAAACTCATGAATATAAACAACTATAAAATTTTCAAAATTTCTGATTCCACATACTGTTGATGGTCAATGTAACACAACAACATTAAACATAATATTTCTACCCTATTTCTCCTGAAAAGATAGATAACCTAAAGTAACCTATCTTCCAAGGTCTTTGTAGTTGGTTCTCAATTGTGCTAATGTTGTTCAATGGCCTATGCAACTGTAATGTTCAAGGGGTTTACTAGTAAAATGGATACAAACTGCATCATATAAATTAATCTACGTTTGGGGGGTGTAAACAAATATCAAAAGATAGGACATGGCTCAGGATAGCAAAACATGAATGTAAATTTCCTTCAATTCAGACATATGAACTTCATAATGAGCATTGTTTCTAAACAACTAAACCATAAAATGATACAATCTATAGCATGATCTATACCATTGCATTCATTCATAGTGAAAATTCAAGACATACAGATCATTCATCATTCATAAACTTCAAAATCAACAACAACATATCATCAACTCGTCATTAACATTCATAGATCAATGAACACAAAAAACCTCATTCGCAGATAACTCAATGAAAATAGCCTCAGTTTTGGAATCTTCTATTGGTTTTCACAAAATAAGAGACATTTATGTAGAGAATTCACTGGAATATGAATGACTATTTTCCATTGACATCACCATTAAGACTGAAACTTGAAAATAACATAAAACTATATAAAACTATAAAAAATATCTAAGTGTCTTTGCATAAAAGTTGTAAAAAAGGTTTTATGAAACTATAGAAATTGTACTAAAATTCTCCTTAGGCTGCTAATCCTTCAATTATCCGACCTTTACAATATGGAGAGAAAAATTACATATAGACTAGCCCTAACACTAATCTCTCAAGTCAAAATAATGAGATCCACAAATCTAGGGAATCACTGGAGCCGCTTGAGATGACTGTCCTACTGATCATCAGTTCGCTTGTTGATGACTTAGTTGTCAAAATATAAGGCACAAAGGAGGAAGGTAGAATTGTTGGGAATCTCCAGTTGAAGTCATTTCAAGATCCTACAAAATAGGGGAGAAAGAGAGAGTTGTCCAGCTAATCATATCATTATGTGTCCTATCAGGAACTAAACATTCCACTGCCACATCATTCCTATGTTTTCTGCTCAAGCATGTACTCATCATAACTGGTAAACAATTTTTGGAGCATATCTTCATCTGGCCTGTCCACCCAACTATCTACAAAATTTATCCTTTTCAATTCTATAGAAGCAAACTCTTGCATATCCCTAAGTTTTATAAGCTCTCTTCTGGCAGCCTTTATCTCCTCCTTGATATCCATTAGTCTATCAATCAATAATTCATCACCATCAGCCCCCTTATGCATTACCTCCTTAAACATACTATTCCATTTTTCTTTAAGTTTGTCAAGAGGGAGGTCATCTTTCAGGGGAATGTCTTCATTTACAAGCATGGCAATGACTGCCCCCAACTCCTCAACTTGTTCATTCAAATATTTGGCAACCTCTTGTACCTCATTCCTATGATCAAAAATGATTGAGGACCGGAACCTAATAATATTGAAGGTCTTTTCCATAAAGTTTGCATTATCCTACTCAAGGATGGACTGCTCTAACAAAATTTGACTTGACAACTTACTAATGTCCTTCAACTTCTTGGTATATTCTCTATATTTTTCCTCTTGTGTCCCAAGATCCTCAGCATGTGAATTCATGTCACCAACCACTCCAATGCATCATCATGGGCTTTATAAATTTGGACAAGCAACTCCTCCACTTCATGATTCAATCTATCAATCCTCTATCCAATATCCCCACCTTGCTCCTCATTTCAACAAGGTCATCAGCCTCTTTCTTAACAAAATAGGTGTTGTTGGAGCAGCAGATTGCATAGAAACAAGAGAAGAAAGGTCCTTTAAGAACCTATGTAATTGATCTAATTGATCCTTGAGCTCATCCTTTCTTTGCTTGTCTTTTACCATTCTTGACTTAGTGGAGGAGGCTACAATATCAATTAAGTCCATTTGTTGATTTCTTGTAGGCCTTCCCAAGTTCACAGTCCCTAGTTGATAATCACTTAGCTGAATCACATAGTTGATAATCACTCATCACATACTGTCTTCCATTCCTAAGTAGGTACCCTTTTTTTTTAAATGTGTATTTATTTCCTATGAATTTTTTTTTACCAAAACTTTCCCTCTTTGTGGACCCAACTTGTTTTTACCCTTATAAAAAACTATATTCAAATAATTTTTAATTTTTTTAAAAAATACAAACATAAAATATACTAAAAATATATATTTTATTAGTTTACATCATTTAAAAATTCAAAACATATACCAAATTTTAGTGATTCAAGTTTAAAATTTGGATCAGTGTTGGTTGTTTCCTTTGTAAAAGTGTGACACAACTTTGTACTTTTACCCTATAATATGCTCATCAATAGAAAAAAACTCTAAGAAGAGAACACCATTATGGATGAGTTTTTAAATGGAATTTATTTTTATCTTAATGCGATTCATTCTCTGATGATCCATTATATTACAATAAATTTGAATGAAACTTTGGTTATCACACCAACTAATAGTAGGATGATTAGGTGGAAAACCAAACTCTATCATAAGTTATCAAATCCATATAACATCCTAGATATAAATTACTACACCTCAATACTCAACCTCAATTGATAATAATGCAATAGAATATTTATTCTTGCAAGAAGTGCAACTATACTAGAACAAAGTAGAAAAAAACCTAAGAATATATTTCTATGAGTAAACATTGCTAGCCTAAGACTTAGTGAAGGGTATTATTCGTTGGGTGAATATTTTGTAATCACTTTACGGATTACAAAACATGAATTTCAACCATAGTTATGATGAGATAAAATCTCTCCTCTCAGAAAGGGGAAGCTCCCTTCTTACTTCTCACAGGAATGAAAGTAAACTATTCTAAACTTTACAATATTTACACTATTTTAACCATGTGGGAGGTGTGTTACATTCATAATTCTCTCTTATTTCAAAGAATATGTTTACAATGTTCCACATTGTTACTTCGTGATGTTCTTCAACTCTAAGTAATAACTAAAGAAGTAATTTCCAATATTCTTAATTTTTCAAAGCATAATCTAAGAATACCAGCATAATAAAAATATTTGTAACTAGAAAACCAACAAAAGCACAAAGTCTTCCCGTTGTCTTCAATGATGATTTCTTCAGTAAATAGTTATGCAAATTGAAGCACAAAATCTTCAACCTACACCACGAATAGATCCACGAATAGAATGAATAATTCCAAGGACAAATTCTTGAAGATCATTCACCAAAAAGATATCCACAACACATACACGATCCCAAGTAAATGATATAGCACAAAGTCTATAAAGTCCAGCTTGAACGCCCTTCAACCACAATTAATAAGATACCACTAATCCAATCATACAATAAGATAAATCAATGTGAAAGACATAAGAATATTCACATTCATTCAAATTTTATCCCAACACAAAGTCAGGTATGCAAGTTTTCCTTCTTTATTAATTGAACATAGTATCACAATATGAACTCAAAGTTTCAAAATCGCTTTACAATTTGGCAGCACTTTGTTAAAATAGATTAAAGGTCCATAATATGATAGAGCTCTCTCTTATTTATAGGTAAGAGCTAAGATTTATTCTAGGAAAAATCCTAACTAACTTTTGACTTATTCAATGGGATGTCCAAGATTATAGGCGTTGACATTTTTACATGTCATTTTGTACTCATGCAACTACATGTAAAAATGGAGAGCCTCCCATTTTCGAGATGAGAGATTTTATCTCATCATAATTGTGGTTGAAATTCATGTTTTGTAATCCATAAAGATATTACAGAATATTCACCCAACACTATTTGAGAATTTCTCTTTGCATAAGCGGTTGTTGTTGCACCAAAAGATTGACATGTTAATGCCCGATACAGCTACTAGATTTATACAAGATCCAAGATCCACAAGATGTGGTTAAACCATGTCATGAAGCTCGAGTGCTACACTAGCCCACATCAAGGAGACCAAGGGAAACACCTTGCAACAACCCTTCCAATGCAAGCAAGGGGTTAAAACCTGTGACCTCAACTCTAATACCAATTGTTCCATAAGTGGCTATTGTTGCACCAAAATATTGACTTGTTAATTCTTGATACAGCCGCTAGATTTATACAAGATCCAAGATCCATAGGGGGAAGTTAAACCATGTCACAAACTTGAGTGTCACACTAGCCCACATCAAGGAGACCAATGGCAACACCTTGCAACATTTCCCAATCTGTACTAAATTTTATAATGTGTGATACCCTAAATACACCTCAAAATACACTTGGCTACCTTTCGCTAACTCTCACAAGGACCATGGGGAAATTGAAATACAATCCCAATAGAGAATATTTTATTAGTATGATTGTGTATCAAATACAAAGCACTACAAACTAAATATTTATAAAATTAGTATCAACACTAGGTGTGGTGCAAGGGGTAGTCAAAGTGACCAAAATTAAATGGTGGGGGAGTAAGATTACAATCAACCATGAGAAACCAATTAATCAATTCAATGACAATTATTTTAATATATGTTAATTCCTTTAGTAGATTTTAAAACCTAAAGACCAAAAAAATAGTGAGGATTGAATAATCTATATAAGACTAGTATCAAAATCTCATCTCCATGTCTCTAAATATACATTGTGTGATTAGGGTAGCAATAAGTGAATTAGAAACAAGAAAGAACCATAGATATTTTTATACCAAGCCTAAGGGGTTTATTTGAAACCATACAATGAGCATCAAAGTCATAAAGATTGATGATTATTTCACAAATCATGGAGGTTGATCAATGTAGATCTCCATATGAAGATCATTTTATGAGAAATAACTCGTCACATCCATATAGCAAACTAGACATCCCTTAGATGAAAAATTAGATAGGAAAAGTCAAATTTAATTTATTTTGGCTATAGGAAAAATATCTTAAGTAGCCAAAACCCTCAATCTATGAAAAAAATTAGCTATAAGACATTCATTTTTCCTTTCAATAGTGACATCAATTATATATTTGGTGTGATACACCTAATTGTACTGAACCATATTTTTCCTTTAGGAAGAGAGAAAAAATTCTATGTGTGATTCTTCATTGAAGAATAATAATCCTCTACTATAGCATGATCATACTCTAGAATACTATAATCCTTTAAAAAAATATACAAATTAGTAGATATAGCATGAATCAAAAATAATGGTAAATTTCTATGGATGAATATGGCAAGTGATGAGAGCCATTCGTGTCCCACTTCATCCCATATTTTAGTATTTTTCATCTGCTTTCATACCACTTTTCATATTCCATTTCCACACCATATTATATCATTTTACATCCTTTATGTTGCATATGATTAAATATATATAAGTAATATTTAATTTTGTCTTTTTCTTGTATTAATAATAGTAAAGACCACAAAATAATAAATCATTTATACAGTTATGCTGAGTCAGACCAGCATGGATAGAGCCACTATTATGTCATCTACTGGCTATGTACTTTTACCTATTCTAGTAGAGTCAAGTCTTTTTACATTTCAATGAATATATAGCGTTAGCACTAGAGTTTGTGTATACAACATTTGAGTATTTTATTACAAAAATCTAATAAAAATGGTGTATTTGCAGCACTTCATAGGTTTTTGCTTTCACTGTAGGACTCCATGTCCTTCCAACCTACTAGAGTTTCAATGTCTTCTACTTCATCATTGAAGAAGAATTCTTCAATTTTGTAATTTGCATTTGTATGTATCCTTGGTGCTTTCACTTCCTACTTGTTTTCCTTTTCTTGAACCCTCTCATTGAATTCTTTTTCGAAAGCTTCAATTTCTTGCATGACGATTGATAGGCTGGGTTGGCCCTGCTGCCAGGAGTGTCCATATTTGACATTATTTTGATTGATAAGTACAATCCCATCTCTCAATAGCCTCAAGAACTTCCTTCCAAATATCTCCATGGTAACAATAACCTACATTGCAACAATGAGATAAGTTCCTTTCGACTCCCATTGAACTTGTCCTCATTTATTGCCTTCCAGATAAACTATAGAATCTCAATAGATAAAGAAAACTAAAAAATCTTCAAATATTTATTCAATTGAATATCATGCCCCATTAGAATTTTTTTCCAGTTGACTTTCCCATTTTCCCCCCAAATTTTTAGCTCATTACAAAATAAATTCCAGATTTCATTAGCATAAAGACATTCAAAGAAAATATGATTTAGTTTTAGGCACTCTACAAATATTGTAGATATCAATATCAAAATTATTCATTTTGCATGGAACCTTTTGTAATAGAATCAACCCTCTAAAGTAAGATTTTTTGGAGTCTGCAAAGTTATTCCAAAGAGAGAAGGCTTTTTTCTAGACTTTACTTTCAATATTTAATTTCTTAGTTTTATTTAAGTAATCAGTTGGGAGATTAGACTTGATTAGTTCTTTATACATAATTTTAGTTTTGATTTCCTGTAGTGGGGTGGAATCTTGCCACTTATACACAATTTTTGATTTCCTGTAGTGGGGTGGAATCTTGCCACTTATACACAATTTGGTTATCATTTTCTTTGTAGTTAGCATCATTAAGAAATCATTTACAAGCTTCTTTGAGAACACTGTAAGTTCTAAAATTAGATTGGGGCAGCCCAAATTCCTCTTTTAAGATCTCCCAATCCTTCAACATCCCATTTCTCAAAATATTGTTGAAGGTTTTAACTCTAGAATGGGCCCATTTTTTTGGCAGAACACCCTTGCAGGAGAGCCAAGGGCTTCTCATTGTGCTTTAGGTTCCACCAGATGGACCTGTTGGGGTGGATAAGGTTGTTGTTATGATCATAGAAAAGAGGGACCTTAACATTGCCCCTAACAACTTCCCATGCTCTCTAGATACTCGTAAAGACCATTGAAACTACAGGTACTATTCGATGCTTGGTAATGAGATCATTGAAATGAAGTGACCTCCAAATTTTAGCCAACTTAGGCACAACATGTTGAATGCTATTCCTCACTATTACTTTCCAAGGCTTGTTCCCATCCAAAGCTTTGATGACCCATTTGGCAACCAAAGAAATGCCATGAATTTTTAATTCTTTGAGTCCTAGCCCCCATGGTCCTTCTCCAGGTAGCACTATTCCAATCTCATTGAGTGCATCTTCCTTTTCCCTTTACCATCTGACCAGAGGAAGCCCCCCTTTTTTTTAACCTCATTGACTTGATAGCTATTGAAGAACCAAATAAAGGTAAAATAGAGAGTATAAGATGACAAAATATTCTGGCACACATGTAGCCTACCAGTAATGTATAGGTATTTCTTATTTCATCCATCCAAATTTTTTTCAATTTTGGCTTTAATCCATAACCAAATGTTGATGGTGTTTTCTACACAGCAACAACTCAGACAAGATACAAGTATCCTATCTCTCTTGAAAGGTAAATCTCTATCAACAAGCCTCAAGAGATAACCCCAAGGTTTCTAATGTCAGGTCTTGACAATGCATAAATAGCTCAGATAATATGTGAAAATTTTGGTAATCACAAGGGCCCTTACAAATGAATAATGTTGGAAGTGTACTTTCATCAGATGTAACACTATGGTGATTCTTTCAATCCTAAAACTAACCCAACTTCAAAATAAATAGCAAAAGAGAAAGGATTTTAGAGAGATTTCTAAGACTAAAACCTAAGATCAATCACAACAATGATGAATGTTGCAAATGGACAAATCCCCAATGAAACCAATCTCTGTTTGATCAAGGACAAGCCTACAACTCCATAGAAACGGTGTAATCTTCTAAGGAAACTGAAGATTTTCATACTATGAATATTCATTTGCATACCCACTAACTGGCGCAATGTAAACAATCATCCATAGTTGAACTTTAGCACAAAATAAGGCCCAGACTAACTTTACACAACAACTTACAATCAGCAAATCGCTAAAATTATGGATCGAAGATCGATCAACATCATTAACATTTTACCATTATTGCAAAAGAATTGAAATCTAACATCTAACATTGAGAATTGAGAACAAGAAACCATAAACTGTCAAAGATAAATACAAATTTTTCCAAATCCAACAACTTCAGGTTGCATTACTTCTTGATGTTACATAACAATTTCAAGTCTCTCCTCTCCTACTACTACTGACTTCTCCAACTTAGCCAATTATGGCTTTTACAGCCTCAAACTAGTTATTCTAACCTAGCCTAACCCTTACAAATGAGAAGGCACTGGCCTTTTATAGAAAATTACATTTTGAATCAAAGGTCAGGATTAAATCAATCCAATGGCACAAATTACACCTCTAGAAGCATCCAGCAGTTACATTTGAATTTGGGGCTCATGAGTATATCATCATCCAATTGTTGAATTGTAATTAATATTTAATTACACATTTGCATAAGTTTACTTAGGCATATTTAATTCCTAGGATTTTAGGTTCTTATCTTTATCTTCTGAGCTATCTTGTTGCTCAAGATAAGATTAGGGTTTGCATCTTTGCTTTTATAAAGCAAATCATATCTTGTAATTTAGAACTCTCGAATAATAATAT
>VDFB02211417.1:0-14074 GCA_007258455.2 Sequoia sempervirens
AGCTTTTGTTACAAAAGCACATGCTACAAACATCATGGAATCAGAACATTTTTGTCATCTCATGACTGGACTTCATAAAATTGACAATATTTGCTTGATATTCTTTTTAAGTACACAAATTTTGAAATCAGTATATTTTCATTGATTGACTTGCTGGCTGCATACCTTTTAGAGTCTTGTTCCTTCTACGTGTGGTTATTTACAATTTTCCCCTTTTAAAAAATGTTTTAGCTATAAATTTTGATTGGTACATTCTGAAATTTTAAAATTTTCCTACTGTAAAACATATTGTCCAGTATCCTAGCCTGTTATATATGCTTTCAAATATTTCAAGAAAGCTCCTTCTCACGATTTTTAATTTTCTCTCAGATGTCAAGGCTACTGAGCTTCCGAAAGCATTGAACAAGTATGTTAAAAAGTAAGGAACACCAATTTTCTTCCCTTTATTTGAAATTTTGAACTATTATTGGTTCCTGAATTTTATCCTTGTTTTACAATACATGTGGTACTAAAATCTATACTTGTTTGTTATGTGTAAGAAAACTTCAATGCATTCAACAAAATTAATTTGTTAGTTGAAGTTCCTCCTCCTTTATTTGGGACTGAGTTCTGAAATCAAGTGGTTAGTAGCAAAAACTTTTGGAACCATGTATCTAATACTTATATTATGTTTGAATGCTATGAATGATTTATAATAAGATCTTTTTGTTAGCTCTAAAATTGATCGGCAAAAGAGGTTTGTGGTTAGAGGCAGCTGTTGTTAACCATTTTCTAGCTCTTCTAAACAGTCAGCAGAATGGCACAAGCCCTATAGACATTGCTTAAGGTGATTGTTCCAATCTAGTCTTAGAAAATTCCTCCCATATTTTGATCCTTCTTATTATTATATATTAATTAAAAAAAATCACTTTTAGTTGTGAACATGTAAATTTGTCATGTACCATTCTTTGAAATCCATTTTTTCTTGGCATCCCATGGCCTCTGTTTGCTAGCTTGCCCCATCGGTTTCTTTTCCTTTATTATCCATGCAGGTTTGTGGGCAATCGCCACTTATAATTTCCTCTAAATTATGCACTCATTAAATTGTTAAGCACATTTAGCTGTTATGAACTGTAGTTATAGGCATAGTTGGAAAACTTGGCTTGGCAAAAAACTCACCAAGCCCAAAATTGACGAGTCAACAAAATCTCGGAGAAAACTCAGCAAAAACTCGGCAACTTTTTTGATTTTTTTTTGTGTTTTTTGCATTTTTTATGTATCTGGCGAGTCTTTTGTAAAGACTCGCGAGTTTTTGCCAAAAACTCGCGAATTTTTGGAAAAGACTCAGCAGGAAGACTTGGCAAGTTAAAGTCATAAAGACTCGCCGGGCAAAAAAACTCGCGAGTTGTTCAAGACTTGCCAAAAACTCGGCGAGTCTTCCAACTATGGTTATAGGTGTAGTGTGCCACAAGCTATCAATACCTGCCACAAAATAATGATGCTTGTAATAGAATACCGTAAAGTAACTATTTATAATTCCATGATATGGTTAAAATAGTTAAGGGGATATTATGAAAATGATGGTCAGTGTAGTTGGCAAATATATAAATAAATAAATAATATTACAATCAGCAAAAAGTAATTAATATATGTTGTAATTGGAAATTAGTCCCCAACTGTTGGTTAGTTGTACTAGGTAGTTGCCAATGGTTGGTGTCCTCAACCAACATCGGCCAACTATATATTCCATGTTTCATTTGTAGTCGGGGACTGCACATATTCTATATGATGTACTTATTGCCTATCCAATGAATGAAGAATACACTACATGTTTTGTGCATTGTTGAGTAACTGATATGTTTATTACTGTTGTTATACATTCTGCTTACTTTGAGTTAATCAGTCAAGTAATTGCGAGTAAACATTTGGCACCATTGTTGATACGAACCTAGCAATACACAACACATAGACGGGAATCATGGTGGGTCAGCCAACTGAAGAGCCTAAAAGCAAATGAAGAAAGGGAAGATGCGTTGAAAAAAGACCTCATAAACCTGTGGGACATTCTGCTAAAGGAACACGTATGAAGGGAAGCTCTCAGGAGAGAGGTCCCTCAAGCCACCATCGGGGACAACTTGATTGTCAATCCAGAGGTTGATCGTCTTCTCGACAAACTATCGAGATTGATTGCACGCCACTATATTATATTGCAAGATCTTCGCACTAAGAAAGACAGGGAACAAAGAAGGCAACAAATACTGCAATGGTAGTGGATTCAACTCCTATGGAGGTGGAGTTGGGAGGTGATTGTCTTTGGATTCCTCAGTTGTTGATCCTTTTGAAGTGGATGCTTTTCCTATGGAGGTAGAGGTTGAGGGTGCTGGAGTTTTTAGGCAGTAGTGGACTTGTTGGTCATGACATTCTCTTCAATAGAGGGGAGCTCCCTCCTTTTGAGGTGGAGATGGAGTTGGTCTCCTGGTTTGAATGGTGGCTTTGTTGCTCCTATATTGAGCAGTTGGTTTGCTATAGCTTGCTTGCTTTGTTGCTTGACTGTTTTAGGTGGTTAGTCTCTTGGGTTCATTTGGGAACTAAGGGTTCAAGGTCCCCCTCAAAACTTGGCTCTAAAGGGTTCAAGGTTCCTTTAAAACTTGGTCTTGGGTTTAAGATCCCAATCAAAATCTTGTTGTAAAGGGTGAAAGGTTCCTTCAACCTTTGTGCAACTCTCTTTGTGTGCTACTGTTGGGCTGCTGATGGTATTTGGTCTATCTTTGTTGCAACATGATTTGCTTGGATAGGGTCACGGGTCCCTTCAAAACCAGCTTGTAATGGGTTTCGAGTCCCATCAAAACCTGCTTTTCCCTATCAAAAACAGATACTGCAATGGTCTGAAGAACGAAACAAAAGAGAAGAAAAAGTGCATGATACTGATCTGTTGGTGTAATTAATATTTAATTACACATTTAGCATAAGTTTACTTAGGCATATTTAATTCCTAAGTTTTAGGTTCTTATCTTTATCTTTTGAGCTATCTTGTTGCTCAAGATAAGATTAGGTTTATGCATCTTTGCTTTCATGCATCTTATTCTAGTGTTTTAGCTTTTCCTAAGTTCATCTTAAGGGGGTGTTAGAGTAATAAGTTATTATGCTTAATTAATTATATCATATTGATTAATTAATTAAGTCACTTATTCCTTTAGTTACTTAAGCTAAACTTAGGCACATTAATAATTGATTAATTATTAAGTGTGCACACTAGGGTTTCATTTAGGGTTTCCCTTTTAGGGTTTCTTGATCTCCTTCATAAGGATTGATCTCTTTGTAATATTTGATTCTCTTAATGCATTTTTACTTCGAGGTTTACAGAACATCTTTTTTGGTTCTGCATATCTTTTGCATGTGACAGGTATCCCTTTGCATGCAGGTGATCTTGGTAGAAACCAAGATCAGATTTGCAAACCAAAATAATCCTTCCACAGAAGAGAAAAACAAAAAGGCAAGAGATTTGCAAGAAGATGTGCAAATAATTATATTCAAGAATTCAATAAATTACAAGATATGATTTGCTTTATAAAAACAAAGACGCATAAACTTAATCTTATCTTGAGCAACAAGATAGCTCAAAAGATAAAGATAAGAACCTAAAACTTAGGAATTAAATATGCCTAAGTAAACTTATGCTAAATGTGTAATTAAATATTAATTACACCAACACCCCCCCATAAGTGCAACTTAGGGAGAAACAAAATTATTATGCAAGGATGAGTCTCGACAACAAGGCCTGATCAGGTACTCATGTACAAATGCAAGATGAGGTAGAGAAGGAAAACCCAGTGGGACAAAACCCCCCTACAATGAGATGACTGCTGCAGAGAAGCACTGGAAGAACACTATGGAGTAACATTGGAACCTGATTCTGGCAAGCAAGGAAAGATATTTCTGTTTACTACTGAAACCATATGAGAGTCACTGATTGACTCAAGGAATCATGATAAAGCAACAACAGACCTGATGCCACGAAACACTGGAAAACTCACAAACTGGAACAACTCTGGAATCTGTGAAGCAACAGTAGATGAGATGATGATAGAATCTGGAAGCCGTGTATCTCGATACCGATGCCAAAACTGTGACTGAAACTCTTCCATGGGAAGGAGTACCATGAAGACTCTGGAACATTAACCATAAAAACATGGCCCTCAAACTGAGATGGATCCAATGTGGATCATTAACCATAGGCTCTCAATCTAAAGTGTGAACCGGATGTGAATCAACAATGTGTCTAGCCAAGCAAAGATATGGCCAAAAGAAATTAAGAAACCAGATAGACTCATACAAGTTGCCATCAAAACAATATGCATATGGAGATCAAAGTGAAAACTACACTCTAATCAAATTTATTATGCAAGAAACCCCCCTGAATGGAACTTTATCATAGTTCATTTCTTACAATAACCCGACGATTGTAAAAGGAGAGCATACTGAATATGCATAAACAAAAAAATAAAATAGACCTCAGATCTGTGTAGAGGACTGAATCGCTTTCCAACGCCGCAAGAATGACGAAAAAAGGATCACCGAGTCAAAAGATATGCCCTCCGGAGTGAAAACAACAACATCTGAGTTCAAAGGCCTGCAAAACAAATCTGGAGCAAGATCTGGTAAAAAAACTAGCACCACTGGATCGGCGTCGAATCAGCTTTCCAATGGTATCTCGTTTGCAAAAAATGGACATCGTACGCAAAAATTACACCCGATTTAGTGAAAACTATTTCAGAAGGGGAAAAAACCAATGCGCCATTAAATTTGACAGTCATACGGCCGTCGCAGCAAAATACTGGCCTAAATTTGACAGCCAAATGGCCGTCGGCGGATTTCTTCAATTGGACTTATTTTAGAAAAAAAACAATTAAAATTACATGCATATTTTTTTATTTAAGAAAAAAAATATATAAAAAAAACTTTTTGAAAAACAAAATATTAAAAACAATGGAGAGTACACTGTGCAGAGTACTGCGTAGGCACCCTGTGCAGGTACATACCCGCACAGTACCCTACAGGTACGTACCTGTGCAGAGGGTACGTACCTCACATGTATTTTTTTTTAAAACCAAAAATCTTTTTCCAAAGCTTTCAAAAGCTTTTTGAAAATAATTTTTTTTGACAATTTAAAAATTGCTGATTTTTTTTTTTCAGAAAAAAATGATAATTATTTTTATTGACAATTTTTTTTGAATACCTTGATCCACGTGCACACAGCGGTACGGCAATTTTTTTTTGCCTCAGAAATCAATTGGACCCAAATATAGGCAAGTTATATGTTGATTTTTGTCTCTCGGACACCCTGGACCTCATGGCGAGGTCCGATCTGCCTGAAAACGCACCAGAAGCTTCGCAACTCCCAGATCTGGCAAATTTTCAAACCCTCATAATTCTGGCATAAAATGTCGGATTCGGGCGAAACAAAAGTCGATCTTGACTTTTTCGACAACCCTGAACTTGAATATGAGCTCAGATTTCCTCCAACATGCGCCGAAAGTAACCATGCAAGAGCACCCAAATAGAGAGACAAACTCAAGGTATGAAACCCTTGAGGAATCCCGAATGACTCTGCAATGAATCTCTCCAAAAATCTGAGAAGGGGCTGCAAATCAAGGCTCTGATACCATGTTAGAACCAAGATCACCTGCATGCAAAGGGATACTTGTCACATGCAAAAGATATGCAGAACCAAAGAAGATGTTCTGTAAACCTTGAAGTAAAAATGCATTAAGAGAATCAAATATTACAAAGAGATCAATCCTTATGAAGGAGATCAAGAAACTCTAAAAGGGAAACCCTAAATGAAACCCTAGTGTACACACTTAATAATTAATCAATTATTAATGTGCCTAAGTTTAGCTTAAGTAACTAAAGGAATAAGTGATTTAATTAATTAATCAATATGATATAATTAATTAAGCATAATAACTTATTACTCTAACATGATCAACGACGTAAATCAAAGAATTAATGCCATTAACCTTAAACAAAAATGGGAAATTAAAACAAAGCGGTCAATAATCAATCGACAATAAAATAAAAAGATCCTTAAGGATAAAAGAGCAAAGAGAACGAAGTTGATGATTGAGGGGTGAAGTTGACGAAGGAAAAGGATTTCTCAGAGAAAGTCCAAGCCCACCCAAGAGTAGAAGTTGAACCTGAACTGCAAGTAGAAGCCGTAGTTGAGAGAGACAAAGAATTGTTAGAACAAGAGAATGTATGAGGGGAGATTGGATTGAAATAGCTAGACACTTACCACTTCCCGACAACAAAACACAAATTGATCTCGCCGACCAAGTTATAGAACTGTCCGTACCATCAACATTGGATGAAGGGGAAAGTGAAGAAGAGAACATTGCTAGGGAACCATCAGATAGAGAAGGGTCATTGTTAGGTGATAAAGAAGGTTCACCATTAGGCAAAGGGGGAGGTAAGAAGGAAACCACCAATCTGACTGTCCAAGAACAACCCATACAAATAGAATCGGTTGAAGGGGAAGGCCAAAGGAAACCTACGAATGATTTGATAGAGACCATTCGCCAAATTAAACATTAGACATTGATGGAAGATTCAAACATCAGAAGATCAAAGTTGAAAACACCAGGATAGAGGGAGCATCAAAAAGACCTCTAAGGCAGCCTGAGGGTGATGAACACTGAAAGGGGACGAGTAGAGGATTGCAGTGTGTTCAAGAGTGCACGAAAAGCATCAAAACATATGAATCAAAACTCTCCAAGCAGGTTACTGTCACAAAAGGTGCATCAGAGAGGCAAGATGGTGACTCCCCTAGCAAGTCCAAATGTGGAGTGGCAAAAACTCCCAAAGTTCATTGGAAACGGGTCAGAGGACCTTGTACGACATTGTAAAACTTGTGAAACAATCTGGGTAGCAAACAGTTAGGATGACAAAGCGTATTGGTTGAGAGCATTTCCAACAACTCTCAAAGGAATAGCAATAGATTGGTATACCGAACTGGAAGTAGGTCACAAAGCACATGGGAGGCATTGAAAAGAGCATTCCAGGAAGAATTCAAACTTTTGAGAGACGACAATGAAATCGTAGCAGAGATATACAACACCAAACAAGGAAAGCACGAGAATGTACGAATCTACAATCGTAGACTCAAAGAATTATTGGTTAAAATGGAAATCTGGCCAGTTGGCGGGCTGAAAAAGAGGTGGTTCATCAAAGGGTTGATCCCTTTGCTAAGGAAGAAGATGAAGGTCATGCCTCCATCATCGCATGTCAACACCTACAATTAGGCAATCGATAGAAAGCGAAGACATGACATCTTCTCAAGGGAAGAGGAAGACGGACGATGACGAGAGAATAGATGATAGCAGTGAGGGTGAATCAAAGACTATTCAAGCCTTGAGAAAGCACATGAGAATGATGGAGTTGAAGGCCGAGAAGGAGAATACAAGAGAGGGCAAGGAACTGTGGTGCATCGATTGCAAAGGAGAGGGCCATACAAAAACAAACTATCTGAAAAAACTATTCTGTGACATCTGCCAAGTAATGGGGCATTCCATTAAGGAATGCCCATACAATTTGAAAACAAGAAGCACACAAGTGCTCTTCACCCAAGGAGAATAGTCAACTCCTTCGACCACACTGCCAAAACTACAAAATACCAATACCAATGCATCTCCAAGCAGATACTGAAACAAAAGAGGAAACAATCGGTTCCACAACAGTGGACTGAGTAGAATCCAATATTATGCAAAGGGCTGGCCAATGATAGTGTAGAAAGTGTAATGAATGGGGTCACTTTGCCTGAGAATGTCAGAATAATCAAGACAAAACGAGGATGTTTTGTAAGTGGTGTGGATTGGGTGATCATGAGGACATTGATTGCCCAAAACAAAAGGCATCAACACACTGGATGTGGAGGAATAGGATGAGGAAGTACTGGCAATTATCAGAGCACAAACGAAGAAAGCAATGCACCCAGATCCTCGTACGGAGAAGGAACAAATGAAAGAAACCAAAGCCAAAGTAGAACAAGTGATGGCAAAAGAACGAAGAACCTCCCACGAAATCGCAAGTGCCTTGTTGCGGTCGGAGCTTGAAAAGAATATTGTATGACAGATGCTATAGGCAACCGTACCAATTAAAGTAATAGACCTTCTCCAGACAATGCCACAATTGGGAATGGCAATAACAAATATAGTCAGTGATGAGAAAAGTTGGCAACAAGTGGACCAAAGCAAAGGAATGGTAGTGGAGCCACCACCTGATGGTGAACAAGTCATCGACCCAATGTTGCTGACGGTAAACATGGGAAGAGACCAATTTTCGTAATGGAGATTGGAGGAAAGAATCTAACAAACATGATTGTCGATGGAGGATCGAGAGTCAACGTACTACCCAAAGATACATGGAAGTGTCTTGAAAAGCCAACACTCTGGCGTAGTGTCCCACCCCAATTTGCTGTTTTTTTGTTTTGTTTTGCTTTTCTGATTTTTTGTTTTTGCTTGACAAGAGATGCAAATACAACTAATAGCTAAACTAACTAATTTATAAAGAAATTGCATAAACCACTAACAACCTAGATCATTATTTAGCATTTAATACTCAATGGAAGCATACCCATTTGCTGCTATGAAAAGTTGCAGGTCTGATATTACAAAGCCAACAAGCTGGATGCATTCGAAATCACCTACAATCCGCCAAACCCTTGTTTCTCCCTTGCAAAACAATGTGCAAAAATCACCAAGCCTTAGGCGCCTCCAATGGTGATGATAACCAACCAAAACCCTAGGCGTTTGGGCCTAGGAAGTCCCATGCCCCCTCTTGAAAGGTACGGCCCTTGCTGAAGTGGTACGCTTGGGGTCTCCAAATGGTCCCTCTCTCTCTTGAAAACTTTGCAAATATCTTCTCTAATTCGCTATCTATCCTTCTCCTCAAAAACCTTCAACAAACCACTCAAATAATGGCTGCAAATTTTTCAATTCAATCACCAGCATAACCCTTGAATGGAGTTATCAGCATTCAACCTTGGGATGTCTTTCAATCCTGCAGTAGTGTAATACTCTAACTGGTCTACAGTTAAAGAAAGGAAACTAACTAACAACTTTCAGCTGAAAATGCAACTAACTTGTTTCAAACGGGGATTTCCTTTGCATTTTGAACGAAAAATAATTTCCATTTTAAAATAAATACATAACATTCAATTTCTCAACTAACTTATAATTTACAGTTTCAGCTGAAAAGAGACATCTAACTGATTTCCATTAACTGAAAATACAAATGAACTTGAACTAACTTTTCATTGCTTCCGAAAAACAAGAACATTAATTACAGCCAAACAATTTATATGCTAAGTAATCATTTCAGAAATTTTAAGAGAGAGAAGGGTTTCAAGAAAATACAGTTAAGAAGCTGAAGCATTTGAACTTGGTTCTCTGTCATCATGGGAAAAGGAGATATCATCAAGGGCTTTACCGCCTGTTGGTGTACGTTTTATCATCCACCAAACACACAGAATAAAATGTCCAAAGACACTCTATCCTCTCTTGAAAAACCACCGCGATGCTAAGATTGCAGAAGATCATATGGTGATTCCAAGGTTTCTTTAGTCGGGTCTCGACGTGTGGATAAGCTCAATGGTCGTTGTGATAATGCTGGTAATAAACAAGGGGACTTACGTAGAAAGTCTGCACAAGTTCGGGACTTAGGAAATTTATCTTTAAAGGTTCTCAATTAGGACTTTCAATTGTGGATCTCAAAAAAAATGGCAAAAGAATAGGGTTTAGGAAATCTAGTCTAAGCCTAAGAACTCAAGAGACAGTAAGGACTCGGTGAAGAGAAATAAACCACACTTTGTTTCGCCTCCTGCAGGACAACATACGCAAAATGGGTGCAATCTTCAAGGGGTTTGTGAGAATAATTTTCAAACCTCGAATGAGGTTGAAGTTAAGCTTCCACGTTTAAGAGCTCAGGCTAACTTTACAAATCGAATGCAAATCATCCATTCGAAAAAAGTATGAGCTACACTTCACCGTTGAATCAATACGATCAATCTCTCATTCAATTAACAACTTTTCAAAGCAAATTCTACCTAATCTAACTTTAACTCTAATCTATGGCGGAAGATAATATGTAACCTCGCTTACTATTCAACAATAAGAAGTGATTCAAGGCAAATCATGCTCAAGAGCTTTTATCATTCAAAATAGTCTCAATGCGACAATATACATAACTGTCTCCACACATTACAAATGAGGGGGCGAGCTCAATTTATAGGCTCCCCAATTACAATTCAATGGCCAAGATTGATTTCAAATCAACGACCGAGATTACAAAATAAAACCCTAATTAGGGTTTGTCACTTTCGACCAATGAGAAAATTTCATTTGAGGACACTTGTCCTTTTTGCCAAATATAAACCAACAATAAAATAGAATGTTGTTGCATATTGATTTGGAACAATCTGATTGGTTGGAAGATGACGAGGCGCCACCTCAACGTGCTGGATGCCTTCCTTGGTCGCTTTGTTTTTCTTCCACGTGCTTGCCTTAGATTCCTTTCCCTGCCGATGACTCTGTCCGTTGTGCTTGTTCCTTCCTAGCTGTGATCCTGGATTCCTTTTGAGACTTTGATTTCTTCTTCTTACCTGTACTGGAATCTTTGAAGTCTGGAAGTCTCCCCTTGGAGTAGGTGTCTGGATATCCTTTCAAGTGTCTAGAATTTGGAGAAGAATGCCTTTGTGCTTTCGCCACAATGGAGGAAATTGGAATTTCCTCTGTGAAGTATTTCCTAGGCTTAGGCCAAATTTTGGTTATTTTGTAACACCTTCATGTGGACCATTCAACATTTAGCCAAGGTTTTGGCCATCTCTATGCTCGAACGAACTTTGCCTGTGGATTTTCCTTCAATTTTGAATTTGGCTTGTGCTATGTAGGACAAATTCCATCTCTGGACAAGGATTTTATCCACTTCCTCCTTCCTGTTTTCTGTCCAACACTTAGTGAATTCTTCTCATCCTCTCCTTGGGCGGACTTCACATGAGCTTGGACGTTTTCTCTCTTAGCCTAAGTTGGACTTCAGGCCACTTTGGACAAACATGTCTAGGGAGAAGTCGAACTTTATCATGCTTGTGCCATTTCTCAGTTGAGCAAAGTCGGATTTGCTAGTGGTTTCACCATCTTTTCTTTAGGCTGGGGCGAACTTTCTCAACACTTTGACATTTCTTTTCTTGGTCTAGGTCGGACTTTGCATCATGTTTGCCATTGTACTTGGCGGATCTAATGGATGTCTGGACATACCTTCTCCAAGCAAAGTCGGACTTTGTAAGGGTTTGGACATGCTGTGCTTGGGCAAAGTCAGACTTTCTCATGCTGGTGCCATCCTTTTCCCTCCATTCCATGCCTTTGCTTCTTCTTTGAAGACTCGCCTCGCGTCGTCATCCACCTGCAAGAAATAAAATAAACAAATTCAGATTTTCTCTCTCCTAAATTTTTACCATTCTCTCTCCTGA
The DNA here is from genome assembly GCA_007258455.2 of Sequoia sempervirens. Lineage (NCBI taxonomy): Eukaryota > Viridiplantae > Streptophyta > Pinopsida > Cupressales > Cupressaceae > Sequoia > Sequoia sempervirens. The sequence continues at coordinate 11,501 of VDFB02211417.1, forward strand.
AGCCATGGTGAATTTAATTTTGCCCATCGGAACAAATTATTTTCCTCCAAAACATCTCTGGCAAATTCAATTTTGTCCAAGGCATTGAAAATAAATTATTAAAATATTAAAATATTTCAATTTATTCCAACCCGTTCGTCTTCGACCCATGGCTATTTCGATTTTCCTTTCGTTTTTTCTTGGCTAAAAGTGTATTTTCCAATTTTGTTCTCAATTTCGTCTAGCCAAGTCAAAACTTAAGCCATTCCGTCGAAAATTTAATTGCCAGATCCCTATTTTTCTTTGCCGAGGCGAGATTTTAAGCTTATTTTGCTTTGCCAAAGTCAAATATTTCCTTGCTTAGTCGAATTTTTCTAGGCAAAATCCTTGTCCGGATGTCTTCGTCGGGCTAATTTCCTTGACGCCTGACATATTCTTCCTCCTTCTGGCCAAGGACGATCCTTCCTTTCTCCCTGGCTTGTACATTTTTCTTCGACCAAATTTGACAATTTCTTCCATACTTAGGCAAATTTTTATCTCTTTTCTACCTTTGTGTTAGGCACATTTCGTTTTATTTCTTGCCATATCCCAATCTCCTTTAGCATGTGTCCCATCAAACTTGGCACTTATCCTTTTGAAAGTGTCAGGATACTTAGCCAAAAATCTTCATTTTTCATCATTTAGCCTCTATACTTAGGCAAATATTCAAACTTTATCCTTGGACTAGGCATCAACACTTAGCAAAAATCCTTACTTTCCCCTTCATGTGCTTAGGTGGACTTCATAAGTCTTTTGGACAAACATGGCGGACTTTGCCTTAGCTTTGGACAAGTATTTTGGATGTCCCTCTTTTCTAGGGCGGACTTTGAAGCTTTTAGCATTTGTCTCAACATTTTGCCTCTTGGAAATGTCATAATATTTAGCCAAAGATCAACTTTCCACCTTTTTAGGCCCTCACACTTAGCAGATTTTCGAAATTCCCCTTGGTAGGCATCAATACTTAGCAAAATTTTGATTTTTTTATTTTTACTTCCACATGCCTAGGCGGACTTTCCAAGGGTCTAGGATATGCTTGGGCAGACTTTAGATGGTCTTAGGATGTGCCTCCTTGCTGCATGGCGGACTTCAAAGCATCCTAGGATATCAAGGGCGGACTTTGGAACTTTTTGGACATCCTTCCTTTGAACTTGGCGGACTTTGGAGATCTTTAGGACATGCATGGCGGACTTTGGAAGGTCCTAGGATATGCTCCCTCAAGGCTGGCGGACTTCAAGACTCTTTTGGACGTTCCTCTTGGATGTCCCTCTTTTCTAGGGCGGACTTCAAAGAAGTTTGGACATCATCTCCTTGAGCATGGCGGACTTCCAAACTTTTTAGCACTTTGCTTAACCCTTTGTCTCTTTGGAAATCCTACAATACTTAGTCAAAATTTCGAATTCCCACCTTTTTAGGCTTTTACACTTAGGCAAAATTTCGAAATTTTCATGGATAGTCTTCAGCCAAGTCAAATCTTTCAAGGGCAGACTTCGTAACCCTCTTGCATCTCTCTTTTAAGCAGATGGCGGACTTTAGGTGATGTTTGGACAAAGATCCTTAAGGCTGGCGGACTTTAGAGACTTCTAGGATATCCTTGGGCGGACTTTGGAAGTGTCAAGGACTTCCCTCTTAGTGCATGGCAGACTTTGGAACCTTTTAGCACTTCCTCCCTTGATGCATGGCGGACTTCAAAGGATCCTAGGACATGCTTGCTTAGTGCTGGGCGGACTTCATGAGTTCTTGGCACTTGACAACCTTCAAGCTGGCAGACTTCACAACTTTTTGGCACTTCCTCTTGAGAATGGCGGACTTTCCAAGTCTTTTGGACATGCAGGGCGGACTTTGGAGGATGCAAGGATGTTGCCTCAAGATGCATGACGGACTTTAGAGCTGCCAAGGATGAGTATGCTATATGCTGGGCGGACTTTGGAAGGTCCAAGGATGTTCTTCCTTGTTGCTGGGTGAATTCCATAAACTTCCTGACATTTCTTACACCTTCCTTCATCATTCTTCCATGGCGAACTTCACATTTTTCACAGATTTCACCATTTTAAGAGCTGATTCTCATGATCTTGTCCTCAGATCTGAATGTCTTCGGACTGGTTTTGACTGATTTTTCCAGATTTCGAGTGTTCTTGGTCTGATTTTTCACACTTTTTTTACTTGTTTTTTCCAGATTTTTCGAAAAATTTTCAATTTTTTTTCATTTTGATTTTCTGAGAGTTCTATTGAGTTTTTCGAACTTCTGAGTGCGTTTTCAGAACTCGGGACCTTTCTAAAAATAGAAACCTTCCAAAAATAGAAACTTTCCAAAAATAGAAAAAGCAACCCTAAAAAATAGGGAACCTCGTTTGGTCCAAAAATGCCAAAAATGAAAAATCGAAAAAGCAACTTTTCCTAAAAAATAGGAAGTCTCAGAATTGGCCGAATTTACAGTCGATCTTCGTCTCTTGGGCCTTCTGAGCGCTTCCATGACGTCTACGCACAGATTCAAGCATGAATTACTAACTTGGCTCGGATGACTTGCAAAAAGACTGACTTGGAACCCTCAAAATGATG
>VDFB02211418.1:0-19455 GCA_007258455.2 Sequoia sempervirens
GTGTTTTTGATAGCCTAATGCACACAATGGTATGTACTATACTAGATATTGGCCAAGTAGTGGGAGTTCTTGGTAGGTTTATGTCTAACTCTATTAAAGAACATTGCATTTATGTTAAGAGGGTATTTAAATGTTTGTGAGGAGATTTTAGTTATTTCTTATGCTATCATGGTTCTAATGATGGTAATATTTTGGAAATAGGGATTTTTTATGTACTTTGGTTAATGTTGTAGATTCATTTTTGAAACTAGTCACCACATGTATGTTTTGTTGGTGTAAAAAGACTATGGACCTTCCTCCCTTTATCGCCTTTTTTTTTCTTCTCTTTATCTTTGCAATGTAACATCAAGTGGGAGACTTTTGGGTTAGGTTCTATCCACCTTGAAAATTCCTATGTATAGATTATTTATTTAATCATATAGGTAGATAATTAATGTATTTTCTCCTCTACACATTGAATGGGTGAAATGAGACATCCATGTGTGATTGGGACAACAATATTTGTTGTTATTTCCTAATTATTTGAAAGTATTATTTCAAGAAGACATATAAGAGGTAAGTTGTTAGTTTATCTACCTAACACCAAGTTTTAGATCTTTACCATCTATATTCCTCAACATAACTTTGTTAATAATAGAGATATAGTAGTAGTTTCTTCTTCTATGAATACTCTTAATCATCAGTTTTTCCTAATATTCTCTTCTTCTTTAAGATAGATATTTCATTGATGTGGGACCTTATTTCTCTTCCTATATCTCATCACTTTCTCTCCTAATGATACTTCCCACAATGATTATCATGAGGATATTTATTTAATTTAATTATTTTCATTAAAAAATGTTATATAAGTTAGATGTTAATCTTGTTATTTTAATTAAATTGATTATTTTCAAGGTGAATAAAATCTTTTAATATTTTTGAATCTTTTTATTATTAAATTATTTTTGTTTAGAATATCTTTGAAGTCATATTTGTCTAACAATTTTCATAAATGTGTTATTAAGTTACTTTGTAATGGAAGAACTGGATATCAATGTATGTTAGTCCTATGCCAATTCCATTTAGTTTTAGGGCTATTTTGAGAGAATGTCTCAATAAAATTTGATATGTGGAACACTTTTATATAAGTTTAGATAGGTAAATGGTGTGAAAAGAAAAAATTTAGCAACCACTCTAATGCAAAGTGTAATTCATTAAAAAAAATATTTGTGCATGTAGAAGGAGAGGGTTCCTGTAGACACTAAAAAATGTCTTGAATGATATATCATGCCTTTCAGATGGGGTAGCATGCCCAACATCATATCCTCCTGAGTATCCCTCTTCACTTAATTGATTGAATTAGCCCTAGCTATTCAATTAATTGCATCATTGTATCTAGTAACCTAATTCATTTAATAGGGTTTGTTTTCCTTTTCACACTAACATTTCATCTCATTAATTAAATAAATCAAATTATTTAATTTAATTCCTTAATATTATTATTTAATTAAATAACCTTAGGGTTATTTTAATTAAATGTCATTCCTGCTTTCCCCAATGTTAAATCATTTTTGTTTAATGAATATCATTTTAATTCTTCCTGATCTAATTGCAGTTAGAGCCTTGTTTAATTAAAATTATCCCTAATTAATCTTATTTTCTTCCCCACTTGCAGGGAATATTCCTCCCTTGCACATTCCTCCAAAAGGGGAATATTCTTTCCCCTTTTTCATAATTAAACTTTGTTTTAATTTGCAAAATATCCTTTTTCCTCACTCATGAGAATATTCTCTCTCCTCCAATCATTTAAAAATGGGAATATTCTCACCTAGCTTCATGTGCAAGTTAACTTTTGACCTCTTGTATAGGTCAAAAGTGTGTTTGTTTGAAGGAATGAGAACCCTTGATTAAATCTCATCTTGCATTCTCACATGTTGATGAGAATCCATGATCCATGCCTCCAATTTCCTCCATCCTTGACCGTTGATTAGCTTTTTCAATCTCAACCCTTCATTTCTCATTTGCTTTCCTATAAATAGGTCACTATTTCGAGACAAATGGATCCATCTTTCAAATAGAAAACTTATGTTGTTGAAATCACTCACACTCACACTCATATTTTGCACACATTTTAGCATATTTTAGTTTAAATTAGTTGCATAATAGCTTAGCTTCCATTAATGCTTCCATAATGCATCCATTTAGCTAATTAGATAACTAGGGTTTGAATATTTTTAGTTTAAATCTCATTTAGATTAGGTTAGCATTTGTATATTTGAATCATTTTAGCATAAATCATGTTAGATTAGCTTGCATCATGTTCATTTAGATTAAAATCATGTTTTCATACACATCTCACAATTGTTTCATTAGTTTTCTTCAATAAAACTGATTGGAATAAGCTCACTGATCCACGGGATTGGGAAAGGGTCGTCATTCCACATCAACGTGACACCACTCCCAAAATAGGATAAGTTTTGAATGGATTAGGGTAGACATTCTAATGCTTTCATATTTTAGAATGCTTTGTTTTAGTGAATGTCTAGTTTAACTTCAATTTGATTGAGGGTGATCCCACAATAGTGGTTTACAATTTTTGGCCAAACTGAACACTGAAATTATTATTTTTAACTAAATCTTCACATTCGAGCACCTATAGCAGCTAAACCATGAGGAATTTGAAGATGATGCAAACTAGAGTCTCGTCACATTTTGTCTGTAGATTCTAAAATATTTTTTTTTCAAAAGATTTTGGAATCAGATTACATATTACCCATCTCTACAAAACTAGTGTTTTAGAGGAAAATAACTTTATTTTAAAAAGTGGCCCACCCTGCCGTGTAATGTATAACTTTTTTTTTTTTTCCATGAAGGATAAAATTCTAATTATTCCAATTTATATTTTTTCACTCAATATATTATTAGCTTCCACTTGGTTAGATTTTTTTATTAAAATATTTTTCTTTAATCAGTTCAAGAGTCAAATAATTCACAATTCAGACATAAGCCGCTGACAGGTATAATGCTTAGCTTTTTTGTATATATTGAAAAAAAAAATTATATCTTTTTTTTTTATCAAGAGATTCAATATACAGTTATTACTCATATTTTTTCAATTTTTTGATAATCTATTATTTTCCATGTGTAGAACAAAGACCTTCATTTTTTTATGAAAACCTGTGTTTAATAAAACTACAAAACAAATACATAATAAAGCCAAAACATATTAAAATTATATTTTTGGATAGGTCATTAGGGGACTACATTCCAATTGGGTTTGTGAAGATTCCTCCATTTTCACCCTCAACCCAAGCTTCAAATTGTAAATTTTTAGGTTTCTTTTGTGAACAAGGTCAAAATCAGGGAAAAGGGGGGATTCATTAGGGCGAGTTCCGAAGGCGAACCAAGGTTCGTGAACCCCCTTCTAAAGGGGTTTTCATTTGTTTTTTGTCTGTGCATGCATTAAATGGGTTTGCTCGAACCCTAGTTCGAGCAAACGCTTTTTTGGTTTGTTCGAACCTCCAAAATGAAAAATTTTGGCATGGGGTCATTTTTTACAAGTTTTTCTTCCTCATTCGAATTGTAAACCACTTTTGTGGGTTTACCCTTGATCATGTTTAGATTGGGCATTAGTGGCTTTGTTATGCTTTGATTCTTCATGGATCAAGCATAATTGGCCCATACTAATCTCCTTAATCATAGTTCCCATAAGAAAAAAAATTAATAGGGACCTCAAAGATTTCTATCTCAATGTGAAAACTAACATTGATGCTAGATGCCAAAGAAAAACAAATATTCTATTTGTAAATGTGGGTGTGAGGTTAGCCACTTATTTTCTAGTTGATAGAAATAGCATGAAGAACCTCATTGCTAAATGTATAGTCACATGCCTAATTTTTTGAACCATGCCTCATCTATAACCTTCAATATTGGGATATATTAATTCTTGTAACACTTGAGGTATTGTAATATAAAAAAGATGATCCTAGGTCCTAAATACAAAGAACCTAGTGTAAGGAAGATAGGTAGCAGAACAACTTCCTACACTAATCTTGAGAGGATAATAATGCAAAACTCTTACATATTTTTAACAGTTACATAAACATAAATAGAAATAGACATAAATATCATGCATACCACTACACAATGATTTACATGGGGAAAACCCTTTTGGGATAAAAACCCCACACTCCAAAATCCGCCCAATATATTATTCAAAAATCAAAAAGATTACAATATACTTGCAAAGAAAGCTTCTCACTAGAGTATCACCATAAAAGTTCAAGAGACAACACAATGGCTATCAAACTCTCAGAAAACATCACATTACCACAGTTGTAATACAATTCCCTCATAAAATAGGGTTACATTATAGGGCAAGACATGCCAAAAAAATATGTCATTAGATCTAAAACCTAATAATGAACGGTCCAGATTTACAATATATCCTTATTTTTTAATGTCATTCCCTAGAAAAATTTCAAGTGTTTCATTATTTCAACATCCTCTCTTTTTTTCCCTCTTAGGGGAAATTATTTCTTTTAATTCCCCAATCCAAAATGCTCAAAATAAAACCTGATAGAACAACTTTTTTTTGAAATAACAACATGACCATTGATACAACAACATGTTGCACCTGCACAACAATGTGCACACAAGAATCATGTGAAACACAATGAAAATAATAAGATGACCTCACTATTGCATAAGCAAGGTGGCAATAATAGAAGATTTAACACTTATGAGATAAATCTACCACAATGAACATACAAGAGAAAGGATAACACCTATACAACGATTAGTTGCTAATCCACGATCACATTCTCTTGCAACACCACTCCAAGATAGGATGAAGGAATTATCAACCTCCAATCCATACCCATACACACTTTAAAACTCTAAACACAAGGGAAAACTTTCACATGAGATTTCCTAACTAGGAGGCACAAATTCTCCACTAAATAGAATGGCAATGGGTCACTTCTAAATAACAATGGGATTCCCAAGGAAAGAATATGTCATAACTCCCCACTTACAACACATAGAAACATGCTAAAAATATCCCTAGACTCTTGAGACCATGGGGAACAACTTCCATTCACAAAGTTTTCCCTTATGAGGCCCCAAAGTACCTGATACCAACAAAAAGGATAAAACAACACATCTTGGGACATAGCACCCAACACTGGTGTCCTATAAGGGTTTTTGTGCCCATTTACGACACTCGAGTCCATTTTGGGTGCTTGAGTCTCTATCACACTTTCCCTACACTAGTGTCCCTGTAGGGGCACTAGTGTCTGAGCCAATGAGCTTCCCTAGACTAGGGAGTGACTTTGAGGACCTCTTTAGCACTAAGGAACCACCCAAGAGTGTCTACAATACCCTATGAAATTAAATACAACAAAACACAACTCGAGGTCAAACAAGGAGTTCAATTTTCCTAATCATTCAACACCTTTGACAAGAGAAGGAGAAGGTAGGGAGGAGTGTTAACACCTGCCCAACACCTCTAACTATTTCCCTAAGCAATAAATGTCATGTCTCAAACTTTGATGTTGGAACATGGCTGTGTGATTTATTATATGAATGATGGTGTGTGTTAGAGTAATATGATATAATACAATGCTTTGGTGTATGGAAATGTGAAAAAAAAAAATATTTACTTTTGAAATTGTGAATGCATTTTATTTTAAAATATGCAAGATAGAACAAAATAGAAGTATTGATTTAATTATTGCTTTGATTTATATCTCTATATTGGTTACTAATACAATTTCATTGTTGTGTGCCTGAGTGCACTTGAGTTGCAGGTGGTCGAAGACCAAGAGTGTGATTGAGGAAAGAAGGCTAGCTTCCCGACAGGGTAAAAGAGGAAGAACTCTTGGTCACACACACAACACCTAGAATCATATAGTTGCATTTAGGCAATGTCTATTCTAAATGGATTGCTTTGAATTATTTGCAAAATAAACAATAAATGGATAAAATAAATAAATAATAAAATAATAACATAAATATAATTTAATTATTAATTGTAGCTTTAAAGGATTTATGGTTTTAATTCTATTTAAATTGTAATATTTAAATAATGAATTAATTACAAGTTAGATAGAATACTTGTTGTTGTTTAAAAGAAAGATGCATTATTTTTAAAATTACCTATTTATCTTTTGTGCAAGTAATTATAAATCCTTCTTTATATAATATCCTCTGGCTACAATTTGAAATCCACAAATGCATATATTTTAATTATGCCAATTTATAGGAGATTCCAAGATTAGGGTTTTAAAAGGGAGAAATTAATATTAAAATAGGAAAAAAGACATTCATTAGAGAACCCTTGAGTTCTTGAAATGGCTTCTTGAAAACACTTTCCTGCAGAGTTTGTTTTGGTTATTTTGTGGCTGCCAAAGAGATGTTTCATCTATCAATTTAGAAGAGTTGGAAGGAATCTTTGGAGAATTAAAAAGGAAATTAAGCAGTGAGGGAAGGTAGGGAAGGAGGAGAAACTTTTCGAGGAAAACCAGCCAGGGAGGAGGCTGAGAAAGGAATTTTTAGGTATCTTAATTTGGAGGTTTTTAACGAGGTTTTCATTCTCTCTTTCTCTTGTTGATTCTGAGAAAACAACTTAGAAAATGATTGCAAGAATTGAGTGGAATTGTTTGCAAACAATATTTTAATATTTTAGGAGAACCTCTTATATACGCTCTTTTAGCTTCTAAATTGAGTCAATTTGTCCATGTAATCTGGAGTTTTCCCTCTTTGCATTACGTATATTGGGATTAAATAACACATTGTTGAAATAAGCGAGAATAGAAAAAATGTATTCAAGTACCTACGTTTTTGTTTGTGCATACATATATTTTTTATTTATATATATATAGACTTTGAAAGATTTGTTTTCTACTGCATTTACGAGAGAAGAATTCAAAATTAAGATGAATTTTTTTAGTGATAAGTAAGTTTTCACATCTTAGTCTTGTGTAACTCTTTTGTTTTATTGTATAGAGAGAATTAGCCCCAACCCTTACGTCCTAAGGAAGGGATAGCGTGGGAGGAGCTGCACCCTCCACGAGGGCCCACGGCACATGGAGGCATGGCCTCCACCTCCTTTGACCCTCCCTATGGGAGAGGGAGGCCTCCTACCTCCCTTTGGGGTGCTAAACACATACTTAGAACCATGTAAACTGCTCTTTTTTGTGTGTGCGGCAGTAAAACGTGAGGATGAAAATATCTATGTAAATCTGTATTTATATATATATATATATATATATATATACACAGCCGTGTAAATATATATATATATACATAAATATATAAATAAGTAAATTTTACTCAGTCATGCATGCCCTCAGAAATAGATATATATAACCCTATGTAACATGGAAAACTTCAGAAGTATTTGTGATGCTGGGAATGCATCAATGAAGCCTTTGTGTCATGCAAATCTGAAGTCTTTCATTTGGAAAAATATGTATAAACATTCTCACAGTTGTAGAAATTCAAATTAAATACATTCTGTATAAGAACTTACAGTAAAACACACAGATGTCAATATGCAAACCTCTGTTTTGTTAGAAAATAGTAGCAATTTTGGTGTTTAATTCTTTCAAATATGACTGAGTTCTTTAATATGAAAGATAAAATGCATGTTTATATATATATATATATACATAGATTCAAATATGTCAAAGTATGAATATATATATATATATATAAATATATAACCATGTAATTCAATGAACACTATTTTTTTTTTTATATTAGAAATATTATTTCAGCCAGTGGCAATACACTGAAAATACCATGATGTACATACATTTTTACATTTGAAAACCAAACTGGAACAAAGAACACTCAAGAGAGTAGCTTGAAATGAGAACAAATATTTTACTAAACAGAAGAAAACATGTTGTTAATGTGAATTTTTTGAGAAAAGAGCAGATTTTATTTTAATACTGAAACTTTACAACCTATTCTTTTGTTCAAACGTATTAAGATGGAACTCAAAAGATGCTTTGAAACTCTCTTTTGAACTCTAAATGTAAATGGAAATCAGTTTGATATATTTTTATGAATATGGGAATATGGAAGAATTCTTTTTAGAATTAATGAAATGCATGAAGCATATAAGGAAAAATGTACAACTCTCTATTTTTGCACTTTTACTATATTTTGGTAACTTTTGGGATAGGATGTCGAAGGTGGACCCACAAAGACGGTAGTTTTACCTTTTCTAAAACTACCATTTGTTTTTATTTATGCTTGGTGAAGCACTTGTACCATTAAAATAGATGGATTTGTTTTAAAAGCCTAGAAATATATGTATTTGGGTCTCTGCCACCTCCTGTTGCAAGAAATATGTTTTCTCATGTTAGAAATGCATATAGGCACCAGGAATGCATCAAGAGTTCCCTCCTGTTTTACTGTGTTAGGTTGCTAGGCTCCTTATGCAGGGCCAGGGATTTCTTCGAGTTAGGAAGGAACCCGGGGAAGTCATGTACTTCGTGGTTGGGCAGAAAAGGCGCCTTAATCACACTCTTGGCCCTAGCTCGCAAGAAGACCGATGGTGTCACGGCGGTCGGAGGATCAGAGTTTTTATTTTACTATTGATGTACTTGTGTATCCTACTGGAATGGCTTGTAAATCCCATTGTAAATGTAATTGTATTTGGCATTTGTTACTGCAACATTGAAATAGATGTGCTTTATAAGATTTTGATGTAACATTGATACAAATGTATTTATTGAAGTTTTTGGTCTCACTTGAATGTGAATAATTATTTATTGGTTTATAGATCTCTTTTGAGTATGGATGAATATATGTGAAAATGCATTGATATACTTGGCCATGTGCATAATCATGATGAAATGCAATGTTATATTTTATATACAAGAAATGCAATTTAATTAACTCTTTTGCATTGATTTTACTTTGGAAACTCTTATTAATGGCATAATTTACTAAGTAAACTTTTGAAAAATGGAATGAACAATTTAAAATGCTTTTGCTCATCTCGCAAGTGTTACATTTTGGTATCAAAGCAGCAAGGTTCAACTCTAGGACCTATGCCTAACTACGTATGATGTTGTGCTTAAATCAAGGTAACCTTAAATGGAGGGTAGAGTTTATCAGCGGGCTGGAGGATCTCGTGGATATCCCAATGATAAACTGGACCAAATTTTGGCCTTGCTACTAAGTCAAGAGGCTAGAATTGGGGAACTAGAACAGGAGAGGCAAGTTGGTCGTCAAGGGTTAAACACAAATGAAATCAATGGAGAAACAAATGTTGAACCACCTGGAAATGAAGGAAATCTAAATAGGGTGGCTGAGGAGTTGGGGAAAGACCTTAAGAAGGTCGCTCCTCTGAAATTTGATGGGAAAACCTTTGGAGATGGAGCAGAAGCCTGGGTTATAGAGATGGAGAAGTATTTTTCCCTACGTAATCTATCTGATGAAACAAAGGCTGAATGGGGTTCTTATCAGCTCATCGGTGAGGCTGCTACTTGGTGGGAGAATGAAAGGGCGGATAAGCAGTTTATGCATGGGAAGGTAACTTGGGATAAGTTTCTATAGCTGTTCAGAAAGAGGTGGTTACCACAATCTTATTTTGATAAGAAGATGATAGAATTCCAGGTTCTCATACAGGGTGGCATGACAGTGACTCGGTATTGGGAGAAATTCTCTCACTTGCTCAAGTGCGTACCCTAGTACCAGCATGATGAGAGGTTTCGAGTCCCGAAATTTATATTGGGGCTTAGACCTCAAATTGGAAATGAAATAGATATGCATAATCCGGCCACCATGGATGAAGCCTTTGATTTGGAAGTTAAGCAGGAGCACAAGCTACAACAAGTTGCTAACTATAAGAAGATCAGGGAAGCCAAGTATGGCAACAAGAAGTATCAAGGAAATTGCCAAGGTAACAACAATCAGGGTGGTCAGAACAAGCAGGATAATCAAGGGAATGATAACAGGAAAATTAGAAATCTAAAAAGGGATGGTAGTCCTCCGGACCGTAATGATGGAAATAGGAACAATAAAAACAAGAGGGGCAATTTCAATAAAAGGAATGATAATAACAGGAGAGATTTTTCTGACAGGCCTAAAGCACCTCATGGAGGTTGTTATACTTGTGGTGGCAAGCATTATGCCAGTGTGTGTCCTCAAAGGAATAATAAATAGAATAACAGGAATCAGCATCATATTCATGCGGCGGTTGACAATCGCCAAGCAGATTATCAGGCCACTCCTATCCAGCTATCGAGTAAATTATTTGGATGGCCTATTTCTATTTTAATTGATACTGGTGCTATTGATAGCTTTGTAGATCCTCATGTTTTAACTAAGTTATCAGTTAGACCGAGTTATATGGCAAAATCATGGAAAGTTCAGTATCGAAACTGGGTAGAGAGGAAGGTAGAGCAATGCATGTATTTCAGTAAACTTGAACTCCCTAACCTTCAAACGCAAGTGAATTTGTATGTTGCACCGTTGGGGTCTTACGATGTTATATTAGGGATAAATTGGCTCTCTGAACATAAGGCCCTTGTTAATTGCAAAGAGAAGTCAATAAAGTGTCTTGATGATAGAGGAAACCATGTGGAGCTTTGTGGCATTAAAAAGCCTTTGGAGCTTAGGCAAGTCTCCGCCATGCAGTTGAAAAAGGCAAGTCGGAAGGGATGCACTATCTTTGCAATAAAGGTCAAGGACCTTGATGAGAAATAATCCTCAATTAATGATCATCCCATTCTGAAAGAATTTGAGGATGTTTTTCTTGTAGAGCTAACTGAGCTACCGCCTAGGCATGTGTTTGATTTTTCTATTGATTTGCTACCAGGAGCAAAACCTCAGTCTAAAGCTCCTTACAGGATGAACACAACAGAATTATTTGAGCTTAAGGCCCAACTGGAGGAATTGTTGAAGCAGGGTTTTATTAGACCAAGCATGTTGCCTTGGGGAGCTCCGATTATTTTTGTGAAAAAGAAGGATGGGACCTTGAGGTTATGCATTGACTATAGGATGCTTAACAAGGTCACTATCAAGAACAAATACATGCTCCCACGCATTGATGACTTGTTTGACCAGCTGAAAGACGCCAAGGTATTCTCGAAAATTAATCTAAGATCGGGGTACCACTAGTTGAGGTTGAAGGAAGAAGGTATTCACAAAACTACCTTCAGAACAAGGTATGGGCACTACGAGTTTACAGTGCTACCATTTGAGCTAAGTAATGCCCCTACAGCTTTCATGAACCTGATGAATAGTGTCTTTCGAGATTGCTTAGATAACTTTGTCCTAATCTCTCTTGACGATATCTTGATCTATTCTAAGTCAGAGGAAGAACATGAAAAGCATTTGAGAATTGTGCTACAGGGACTGAGGGAACATAAGTTGTATGGAAAGATGTCTAAATGTACTTTCTTCCAATCTAAGGTGTACTATTTGGGACATGTTATTTAAGGAGAAGGGATAGTGGTGGACCCAGAAAAGAATAAGGCAATCATGGATTGGCCAGCACCGCAAAATGTTTCTGAGGTTCGAAGTTTCATGGGCCTTGCAGGTTATTATAGGAGATTCGTTCAGGGGTTCTTGACAATAGAAGCACCCATCATTGTACTACAGAAGAAAGAAAAGAAATTTGAGTGGAGTGATAGGTGTGAGAGAGCTTTTCAGTTGCTTAAGGAGAAACTCACTACTGCACCCATCCTGGTTGTGCCCGATCCGAATGGCCATTTCATAGTTACTACTGATGCATCAGGGGAAGGGGTAGGAGCAGTTCTTATGCAAGAAGAGCAAATGGTGGCATATGAATCGAGAAAGTTAAAGCAACATGAATTAAATTATGCACCACATGACTTGGAGTTGGCAGCCATAGTCCATGCTCTGCAGATGTGGAGACATTATCTCTTGGGAAAGCCTTTTGAACTAAAGACAGATCATGCAGGATTGAGATATATCTTCACTCAACCCAATCTTAATGCCCGACAGAGGCGATGGCTGGAATTCTTGAGTGAATATGACTTTGGTATTGAATATATTAAGGGTAAGGAAAACAGGGTGGCTGATGCCTTGAGTAGAAGGAGGCACCTTGCAGCCATGGTTACTATAAAATCAGATTTCAGGCAGCAGGTAGTTCAATCCTTACCTGGGGATGAACATTATGAAAGGGTGAAACAAGCCCTAGGGGTGAATTCCTCGGATCGTCGATATGATGGCTATGTATTTGAATCGGATGGGCTCTTGAGATTCCAGGGGCGGATGTACATTCCTAGTTCTGCAAACTTGAGAGAGTTGGTGCTTGAGGAGTTCCACAGTGCACCATACTCAGGACATCCTGGTATTACAAAAATGATGGAAGGACTTAGGCCACTGTACTTCTGGCCAGGGCTTAAAAGGGATATTACTTCATATGTGGCCCGATGCTTGGAATGCCAGCGAGTCAAGGCTGAGCATGTGCATCCGGCAAGGCTCTTATATCCTCATAGGGTGCCAGAGTATAAATGGCAGGTTATCACTATGGATTTTATTCAGGGGTTGCCAATGTCTAGGAACCGACATGATACCATCTTGGTTGTGGTGGATAAATTGTCGAAGGTTGCTCATTTCATTCCTGGAAACCTCAAGGACGGTTCAATGGTTTTAGCAAGAAAATTTGTTCAGGAAATCTTCCGTTTGCATGGAGTGCCAGAAACGATCATTTCAGATTGAGACACTCGGATGACTTCCAGGTTTTGGATCACATTGAACTCTTCCCTAGGAACTAAATTGAATTTCAGTTCCGCATATCATCCTCAGACCGATGGTCAGACAGAGAGGGTGAATCAAGTAGTAGAAGATCTTCTCCGCATGTATTGTATGGAGCAGCAACATAAGTGGGAGGAGTATTTGCCTTTGGTGGAGTTCGCTTACAACAACTCCTACCATGCTTCTTTGGGTATGGCACCTTTTGAAGCTCTTTATGGACGTAAATGTCGGACACCCATTAGTTGGGGCAGAGTAGAAGACAGGGTTGTGATTGGCCCTGAGATGCTCAGAGAAATGGAAGACCAAATGAAGATCATTAAGGAAAAATTGAAACAAGTTGCGGATAGACAGAAAAGTCTAGCAGACAAGAACCAAAGCTTCAGGCAGTTCTCTGCAGGAGATAAGGTCTTTTTGAGGGTTCGGCCGCATAAGAGTTCAATCTCTTTCGGAAAGAACTCTAAGTTGGCCCCTAGGTTTGTTGGGCCCTTTGATGTTTTGGAGGTGGTGAATCCAGTTGCTTACAGGCTTGCTCTGCCACCAGCTCTATCCCGGATACATAATGTATTTCATGTCTTAGTACTTAAGCCCTACCATGCAGATATTACTCATATTCTTGATTGGCATGCATTGCAGGTTCAGGACCCAGGGGTGATACAGGTGGAACCCATCAAGATTCTGGAAAAGCACAACGTTAAGTTGCGAAAAAAAGATATTATGCAGTATAGGGTCCAGTGGGACCAGTATTCAGTGGATAATGCCACCTAGGAGAATGCTGAGGATATAGATAGAGTCTTCCCTCATTTGAGATCTTAGCATACTCTTATTTTCTTTCATGTAGAGACTTATGATATACTAGTATCTCAATTTTGTTGTGTGACTTGCTTTTAGACATCGAGACGATGTCTCTTCCAAGTGGGGAAGGATGTCATGTCTCAGACTTTGATGTTGTTTTGTCCATGGCTTTGTGTGGATTTATTTTATGAATGATGGTGTGTGCTAGAGTAATATGATATATTATGATGTTATGGTGTGAGGAAATGTGAAAATTATTTACTTTTGAAATTATGAATGCATTTTATTTTGAAAATATGCAAGATAGAACAAAATAGAAGTATTGATTTAATTATTGCTTTGATTTATATCTCTATATCGATTACTAATACAATTTAATTGTTGTGTGCTTGAGTACACTTGAGTTGCAGGTGGTTGAAGACCAAGAGTGTGATTGAGGAAAGAAGGCTAGCTTCCCGACAGGGTAAAAGAGGAAGAACTCTCGGTCATACACACAACACCTAGAATCATATAGTTGCATTTAGGCAATGTCTATTCTAAATGGATTGCTTTGAATTATTTGCAAAATAAATAATAAATGGATAAAATAAATAAATAATAAAATAATAGCATAAATGTAAATTAATTATTAATTATAGCTTTAAAGGATTTATGTTTTTAATTCTATTTTAAAATTGTGATATTTAGAATAATAAATTAAACACAAGTTAAATGAAATATTTGTTTAAAAGGTACGTATTTTTAAATTACCTAATTATCTTTTGTGCAAGTAATTGTAAATCCTTCTTTATATATCCTCTATTTACGAATTTGAAATGCAAATGCATATATTTTAATTATATTTAATTATAAATTCCAAGATTAGGGTTTAAAAGAGAGGAAATTAATATTAAATAGGGAAAAAGACATTCCCGTGAAGGCAACGGTTCTTGAAATGGCTTCTTGAAAACACTTTCCTCTGCAAGTTTGTTTTGGTTATTTTTAATGGCTGCCAAGAAGATGTTTCATCTGTCAATTTAGAAGGATTGGAAGGAATCTTTGGAGAATTAAAAAGGAAATTAAGCAATCAGGAAGGCAGGGAAGGAGGAGAACTTTTCCAGAAAACTAGCCCAGAAGGAGGCAGAAAGGAATTATGAGTATCTTCAGCTGGAGGTTTTTAACTAGGTTTTTCATTCTCTCTTTCTCTTGTTGAGTTACAAAAAATAGCTTAAGAAAATGATTGCAAGAATTAGTGGAATTGTTTGCAAACAATATTTTAATATTTGGGAGAACTTCTTTTGTCTGCTCTGCTAAATTTAGTCCAATTTGTCCATGTAAATCTGGAGTTTTGCCTCTTTGCATTCTGTATATTGGGATTCTGCTCTTTATTGTTGAAATAACTGAGAATAGAAAAATGTATTCAAGTACACGTTTTTGTTTTGTGCACACATATATTTTTATGTTTATATATATATATATAAACTTTGAAAGATCTGTTTTCATTTACCAGAGAAGAATTCAAAAATTCTGAATGAATTTTTGCAGTATTCGTAGGTTTTCGCAGAAGAGAATTACTGTGTAACTCTTTTGTTTTATTGTATGGGGAAGGGAATTAACCCTAGCCCTGTCCCAAGGGAAGGGATGGCGTTGTGGGGAGGCCCGTACCCTCCACAGGTTGCGGCCTATGGAGGGGGCACGACCTCCTCACAGCCTGCGCCCTCCCTATGGGAGAGGCGAGGCCTCCAACCTCCCTTTGGGGTGCTAAACACATACTTTGAACCATGTAAACTGCTCTTTTTTGTGTGTGCGGCAGTAAAACGTGAGGATGAAAATATCTATGTAAATCTGTATTTATATATATATATACATAAATATATAAATAAGTAAATTTTACTCAGTCATGCATGCCCTCAGAAATAGATATATATAACCCTGTGTAACATTGAAAACTTTAGAAGTATTTGTGATACTGGGAATGCATCAATGAAGTCTTTGTGTCATGCAAATTTGAAGTCTTTCATTTGGAAAAATATGTATAAACATTCTCACAGTTGTAGACATTCAGATTAAATACATTATGTATAAGAACTTACAGTAAAACACACATATGGCAATATGCAAACCTCTGTTTTGCTAGAAAATAGTAGCAATTTTGGTGTTTAATTCTTTCAAATCTGATTGAGTTCTTTAATATGAATGATAAAATGCATGTTTATATATATATATACATAGATTAAAATATGTCATACTATATATATATACATAGATTCAAATATGTCAAAGTATGAATATATATATATAAATATATAACCATGTAATTCAATGAACACTTTTTTTTTTTTTTTTATATTAGAATTATTATTTCAGCTAGTGGCAATACCCTGAAAATACCATGATGTACATACATTTTTACATTTGAAAACCAAACTTGAACAAGAAAATTCAAGAGAGTAGCTTGGAGTGAGAACAAATTTCTTTACTAAACAGAAGAAAATATGTTGTCAATGTGAATTTTTCAAGAGAGCAGATTTTTATTTTATCTTTGAAACTACAACTTCTTCTTGTTGGCAGTATTAAGATGGAACTGCAAAGAGATGCTTTTGAAACTCTCTTTTAGAGCTCTAAATGTAAATGGAAATCAGTTTGATATATTTTTATGAATACATGGGAATATGGAAGAATTCTTTTAGAATTAATGAAATGCATGAAGCATATGGAAAATGTGCAATTCTCTATTTTTTGTACTTTTCTTTGTGTTTTGGTAACTTCGAGACGGGATGCGAAGGTGGATCCACAGAGACGATAGTTTTACCTTTTCTGAAACTACCACTTGTTTTTATTTATGCTTAGCCAAGCACTTGTACCATTGAAATAGATGGATTTGTTTTTTAAAAAAAGCCTAGAAATATATGTATTTTGGTCTCTGGTACCTCCTATTGCAAAAAATATGTTTTCTCATGTTAGAAATGCATATAGGCACTAGGCATGCATCGAGAGTTCCCTCCTATTTTACTGTGTCAGGTTGCTAGGCTCCTTATGCAAGGCCGGGGATTTCTTCGAGTTAGGAAGCAACCCAAGGAAGTCATGTACTTCGTGGTTGGGCAGAAAAAGACACCTTAATCACACTTTTGGCCCCAGCTCACAAGAAGACTGATGGTGTCACGGTGGTTGGAGGATCAGAGTTTTTATTTTACTATTGATGTACTTGTGTATCCTACTAGAATGGCTTGTAAAGCCCATTATAAATGTAATTGTATTTGGCATTTGTTACTACAACATTGAAATAGATGTGCTTTATAAGATTTTGATGTAACATTGATACAAATGTATTTATTGAAGTTATTGGTCTCACTTGAATGTGAATAATTATTTATCAGTTTATAGATCTCTATGAGTATGGATGAATATATGTGAAAATGCATTGATATACTTGGCCATGTGCATAATCATGATGAAATGCAATGTTATATTTTATATACAAGAAATGCAATTTAATTAACTCTTTTGCATTGTGTTTACTTTGGAAACTCTTATTAATGGCATAATTTACTAAGTAAACTTTTGAAATGGAATGAACAATTTAAAATGATTTTGCTCATCACTTAAGTGTTACAATAAAACACAAAAATAAAGAGATACAACACATTAGAGTTTTACAAGGCCTAACAAGAGGCTACAAGGGTGCCCTAAACAACACCACACTTAAGTAACAAACTCTTAGAAGTAGGGAAACTACATAATAGGTCCACAAAGCCATCCAAGAATACTCCAAGACACTTACATTTATTTTAAACCCAAATTAAATATTCCTACATTCATTTTAATCCCAAAAAAATGTTCCTATGTTCATTTTATCATTACATTTCATAAGCATAAGCATCCATAATGTGATTGTATATGGTTCCAACATCATGTCATTTAACTAAGACTAATTACATTATCCATTATCCATGGATTACAATCTATCTCAAAGAGAGATCCAATACATCACATTATTTCAATTACATCAAATAGGACTGAAATTCCCTTTACAGATACAATTTCATTTAAATGCAAGAAACTAATTTCACAAGTAAAACTTCAAGTAGAATATGGTACAATGATGAATCTTGATCCTCAAACCTCCATTTCCCAATGGTGGTTTTCACACCACCCAACTTTGTGGAATCAAAGGATCCACTCCCACTATGCTAGGAGATTGACACATGGGCCACACACACACTCACACAAAGTACATTGGGAGAAGGCTTACACACACCATACAAAAAATAATACACTCAACATACACATCATACCAAACACTCATCCAATATCACAAAATAGATCAAATACAAGTCCTCATTGGGATCAAACATCAATGACATAACATAAAACTATCATTGGTAAAACTCACCAATATCACATTGCATAATCCTCATTGGAAAAACTCACCAATGCCACATAAAAAATCCTCCTTGGGAAAACTCACAATGTCACAACACATAATCATCTTAGGTAACTCACCAATGGGAAAGCACAAGGATCATTATTGGGCCAACTCACCATGATGGAACACAAACACACAAGACACTAGGATAAGATGCTATGCTAGAGAGCTAGTTTGGGAGTATCATCATGATGCTCACCAATATGGCACACATGAAATCTAGTACCTCTCTCATAAATATGAGGGTAATTGAACTTACAAGACCCAAGCTCCGCGAGATGGCATGTCTTTCCAAAGATCCTTATCCTTTACAAGCACTAAAGGTATGAGAGGGGCTGTAAGTGCCCCTCCATTTATGCTTATGCTTTCTATTGTTGTGTTTTTACACTGTTAGACTATGATACTTTGTTTGGATATTTTGATCACTGGTTTTGAGTGATAGTGGATTTATTCTATGACATGATGATACATTGTATGGTGATTACTAATTTTAGACATGCTTTGAGATAGTGTAGATGTTTATTTTCAGTTGATTATTGCTATGTACATGTTTATGATGGACTAACTGTTAATTTATTTTGTCAGTCTAATGTAATGTGTATTGGTGTGGAGAACAGAATCGCATCACTCGCTTGTGAGTGCCCTATGATATCCATGATTTCTCTGCATGGTGATTTCATGCAATAGTTTTATATATATATATGCATGTTATTGCTTGGTTCTGCGAGGAATTGCGAATTACATGACAGAGCTGGGTACTCAAGAGTCACGAGCGTGTCAAGACTCAATGGATATGTTGATTGGGAGATAGTAGTTTGGTTCACCCTAGTCTGGTCTATAACCTGGTCACTGTACATTGTCAGTTTAGTTTGAGTCTTGGTTGTCTTGTCTTTTCTTGATTGGATTAAATTGCTTTGATAGGAAAATCTGGTCAATTTTAATAATAGTTTATTATGTCTTACTTACTGTTATTTAAATTGATTTTTAATATTGAAGAAATTAGTTACATGTTATTTAATTAATTAGTTAGCTTATTTGGTTAAATGGTTTGATCTTAAAAGATTAAACTTATTTAATTAAATAAATAAATAAATTAAATTAAATTATTAAGTGTGTAAATAGTATTATTTGAAAAATTAAATATTATTTGTGGAAATGGAATTTGAATTGTAAATTATTTTGTATTTGAAAATTAGAAAATTAAATAAAATAAATGCATGTAAATTGAAATTTGAGTTTTAAAATTTAAATAAATGAATTTAATTGCATGCAATTGAAATTGGCAAGATTGCCGAGAAGTGGTGGAGAAGATATTTTGCAACCACTTCTCGATGTGTGTGCCAGTGCATTAATTGATTATTGTTGAGGAAATTTGTTTACGGAGGTAAAATTGGATCTGGGAAATCACAGAGGTTATGCTATCATTCACGGAAAAATATTTTGGTGCTCTGCAAAAAAAATCTTCTATTTATGCTTTTTGGAATTTTGTTGCAAAATTGTGGAATATTTCTGGTTCCAATTTGGGCTTTGTT
>VDFB02211419.1:0-18305 GCA_007258455.2 Sequoia sempervirens
AAAAATTCTTAAATTTTTTATTGTTGCACTCAAGCCAAACACCCCAAACAATGTTAGGGAGAGAAAGAGACTACAAAATCTGAAGAGTAGGATTGGGCATGGGGCCAACCCATTGAGACCACAACTCTTTAATAGAACCAGGAAATACCCAACTTAAGTTCCAAAGAGAGAGCACATGGTCCCACACCATTCTAACATATCTGCAACCAATCAACAAATGACAAGCATTTTTGGCTTCCTCTTCACATAAAAAGTACCTGTTAGGTATCACAAAACTTCTTTTGACTAAGTTGTCAGTAGTTAATATTTTATTTTGGAAAAAGATCTAGAATAAAATATTAACCTTAGGAATCAATCTAGAGGACCATAAAGAAGACCAAAAAGGAACAAGACCAACAAAGGATTCTTTAGAATGAAAATTTGAAGCAATAGAGAAATTACCATTAGAGGAAGGCTTCCAAACAAATTTAGCAAGAGAAGGGAAAGAAGGAATATGAACCAAAGATATAACCTTAGAAAGAACCTCCAGACCAGGTTCCACCCCATGCAACTTCTTCCAACAACCTCCCTTGATATAGTCAGCAAAAAAATCTGCCAAATTGTTGCACACGTAGATCCATGAAAGGTTAAGCCCAGGGCCCATCTTTGAGGGGCTTTTTTCCAAACCAGCTATCATCCCAGAACAAAATACTTCTACCATCTCCCAATTTCCAAAAGAGACCCTTGGCCACAAGTCTACAGGCCTTTATCGTACAATTCCAAAGAGAAAAACCAAATGGTGGATTAAAATATTGAGATAAGAACCCCCTTATACCATCAACACCATGTAAGTATTTTCTCCAAGAAATTTTTTCCCATTCACTCTTAGCCAACATAAGGTTCCACAACTGCTTTCCAAGAAGGGCAATATTAAGTGCTCTAATTTTATGGATTCCAAGCTCACCAATATTTTTGGGTCTATAGACATCATCCCAAGCAACCAAATGAATTCTTCTCTTATCCTCAACCCCATACCAAATGATTTTTTTCTGAATTCCTTCCAAAGTATCCACAAATTTCCTAGGCATATGGAAAAAACTAAGAGCATAAACAAGAAGATTCTGAAAAGTAGATTTAACTAGCTGAACTTTCCCAACTTGGCTCAAAAGTGCATCCTTCCAACCAACCAATTTAGAATTGGATTTATCAATCATACCCCTCCAAAAATAATCATGAACTTTATAGAAGAAGGGAAGGCCCAAATAAGAAGCAGGAAGTTCCCCAATCCGATATTGCAGAATTCTAGCAATTTTAGTTTGTCTATAGATTGGAGTGTTAAAAAAGAATATAACACTCTTAGGAAAGATAACTTTCTACCCTGAAGCAGCCTCGTACTTATGTAAAATAGACTTGATAGCCTTAGCCTCCTTAATGGATGATTGTCCAAGCATAAGAGAATCATCCAAAAACTGCTTATGAGAGCAAATAAGGTTATTGGAAGAAGGGGATAACCTAGACATAACCTCACTATTAATAAATCTCTAGATGTGACAAACCAAGGATTCCACCATAATAATCAACAGAAAAGGAGATATAGGATCCCCTTGCCTCAGTCCCCTAGAGCAGTCAAAGAGAGGGGAATGGAGCACATTGATGAGGACAAAGAATCTCAGAGTAGAGATAAGCTGAAGCACAAGAGCCACCACTTTCTCCCCAAAACCAAAATAATCTAATATCTTAGAAAGACAACCCTAGTTAACTCTATCATAAGCTTTAAGTAAGTCAAGCTTCAGAATGAAACCAACATGCTTATTAATAGTAAGAGAGTGAATATTCTCAGGAGTAGAGAGAATAGAATCCAAAATTTTCCTACCAACCACAAAACCATTCTACTAAGGAAAAATAATAAGAGGCAAAATTATTTGCAATATAATCGCCAAAACCTTGGAGAAGATCTTATAAACCAAGTTACATAAGTTAATTGGACAAAACTCATCAAAAGAAGAAGCATTAGGCTTCTTAGGAACCAGAACAATAAAAGAGGAGTTCAATTCCTTCAGGAGAGAGACAAGCCTAAAAAAATCCTTAGTAGTTGCAACAAAATCCTTAGCAATAATTTCCCAGAAGGATTGAAAAAAGAACATAGGAAAGCCATCTGAACCCAATGCCTTATTACCTTCAAAGGAGAAAACAACACTCTAAATTTCATTTGCTGAAGTAATATAAATCAACTATCTATCAATATCATCATCTAAGATCTGAGGGATATCCCTTAGAATATCCTCTTGACAAGCCAAATCAAGCACCCCCTCCACCAAAAGCAGCTAAGAGAAGTAGCATTGTGCCCTCAAGACACACACCCCATTCGGAATGGGGACCCTCTTTTCTTTCACTTTGTCGGGTCATTCTTTCATTGCCTCATTTTGCATGCCCCCATTTTTGGTGTCTGAGATGGTCAATGTACCTTCAAGCTCCCATATTTGGTTGACCATGTTTTTCCTCTTCATCTTAGTTGAGTCCTAGAGCCTTCCAAACTCTCCTTGGTAGTTTGTTTCTACTAGTAGCTTGTCGGGCCCGCCTCTCCAGGTTTCCCTTTTCAGGTTTTTGTTAGGAATTTTTCATTCCAAAGGACGAGAGGTTCCTACCTCCCTCGGCCCCTAGAAACTACATCCTTGTTTTCCACCCCGTTTAACTTGCAAAAAAATTACACAACCATCAACCATCCCGGGACCACCATATTGGAATTTCGTGCCCATAATTCATTTCCATTTTAGCCGTTTCCAATGGTCAGCCTACGGTGTCTTTCCAACCTATGGAATTTGGGTCCCCCTTCACTAGCGATTTGAGAAGGAAGTTTCAAAAGGATGACTAGCCATGTCCTTCTAGCCCCTGGTCTTCAGACCTCCCGCCGCCATCCGTAAATTTGAAATCCACCAACCCACCACCCAGTCATATGAGAATTAAATAAGAGTGTTAAATGCATATGAGGGTATAAAGATAGGGCCCAATATGTCATTTTCATTTATCAAGTTTTCCAAAGGAGATCAGAGTGTTTTCTAGAGGAAATTAGAGCATCCATCACCCATCGCCCTCACATCCGAGATCATCATTTGACCATCCTTAGTCGATTTCACATCTCGTCCCATTTGACTTTCGAGGTAGGTTCATCATCCATTCAACTGAGGGGTTTTTTATGTTTTTACACTTAAAATAGTGAATAAACATGGGCTAAAAATTTTAATTGATAAAACATGACAAAACCCATGAAACCCATATCTTCAAACCTCAAAAAACCCTTCAAATCACCTCCTAAGATCAAACAAGAACTTAACCTCACCGTCGTCATTTGTCGTGTAGGGAATTCACGCCCTTTGGGCCTATGTGAACCCTTCACCACTGAAACTTAGCAAATAAACAAACTTATTTTCAAGTGGTAGAGTCCACTCTCAGGTCTTCCATACTAGACCTCTGTCATCCAATCATTGTTAAACTTTGGGAAATACAAAACTCAAATTTTGGCCTTCGCCTAAGCTTCCCGGGCCCGCAACCTAGGATTTTTGTGTCAGAAACTCTGCAAAGTTTTCACCATTGCAAACGGCAGGGGGACTCATCCACCCAAGCTCTAGAGCCCGCCTTTCCGTTCACCATTCAGAGTTAAACCCAAAAATCAACTAACCAAACACGTCCCCAAGTCCTGGTCCCTGGATGTCCATCTATAGACTTCCATAATGTCTTCACCATTTCAAATGGCCATCTGACAACATCTTCCCACCTCACGATACCCAACCACCCTTTCACCATGAAGTTGAGGAACATCAATCCTTGGTGTCCATACCCTTGCTGAGTCCTGACCAATGGGATTTCATGCCCTTTCGAACAATATCTAAAGGAAAAGTTGCCTCGTCTTCCCAACCTTTGAGTTCCGACCTCCTAATTGCCAAGAAACTCATTGCAAGGAAAATTTGGCGACCAAGCTAAATGCCAGGTCTGGTCCTCAGGGTTGATCCCTCTAGACTTCTATGTCACGCCCACCATTTTCAAGTGGTAAATCACCACCGGCTTTCTATCCCTTTGAGCCAAAATGTTGCAAATTTTAAAGGAAACCATCAGCTATCTTTTGACCTTCCAAGTCCCAGAACTCCGTTTCTTCCAAGCCATTGCAAACAACAAACTCCTAACAGCTTTCCGGCCCTAAACCTCTGAGGGCCCCAAAGTTGACTAAAATGACCTCAAATTTGAAAACCAACCTCGACTCGCATGCTCAAATTCGGCCCTCTTCAACACAAGCCTTCCAAACCATCAAAATATGAAGATGGGATAAATCACCTGGATTGCCCCAGCCCATTCACCCTTACAAAACAAAATTCATGCCAGAGAAATCTAGCCCCTTGGGCCCAGATTGTCCAAAATCCCTTCTAAAAGTGACTAATGGCATATGAAAGAGAAAATTTAACTTCATTAATCGTATGATGTCTAATTGGATTTAGTTCACAAGATTTTGGCTAAATGTTAATGCTTTCATAATTGGTTATACTCATTGTTAGGGTTAGAGATGGCAAATATCTAACAATTAAATGCAGATTTAAATAATAAATAGAGAAACTAAAACATACATAGAATAAATCATAACACAGAGAATTTAACGTGGTTCACCCAATCTGGGCTACATCCACCAAACCACAGCCATCCAATACTTTTATTATCCAGTGCAAAACCTATTACAATCTTGCGAATAATCAATGCTTTTTCTCATCATATCAGAATTCTATCTCAACCCCTTTTAACAAGCTTTTAGAAGCTTCCAAAATTAGGGTTTTACAAAGTCATTTTTCTTTCTTTTTCTGGAGATTTTTCCTTTTTGCCGATGACACTAAAAAACGGCAAGGACAAAGGGGTCGGGTAAAGCATGATCAGCTGCTACATACTCAACAATCTCGCAAATCCCTTTACAACTAATCTGGCTTTAAATCTCTTCTTACCTCCATCCTCCTTTTTTATCCTATAAACCCATTTGTTTGGTAAAGTCTTTTTACCTCTAGGCAACTTGCATAATTCCCAAGTCCGATTTTTCAACAAGAGTCCATTTCTTCTTCCATTCCATGCCCCACCTAACCTTGGTATCCACCGCATAGCTTCATCATAATATTCTAGCCTTCACCAACACGGGCTAAAAAATAGTATACAAAGAGGAGAGAATTATTCGAGGTCTAATTTTATTCTGAATATTTTCTAATGTGAGTTTGTGGTATTTGTTGTCATGGTTAAGTTGAAATGACTTTTATTCGTACTGTTTTAAGTATTGTGACTGTTGAAGATTTGTATTTAGAACAACTTGATGTTACAACAATATTTCTCCATGGTGATTTGGAAGAGGAAATATACATGGAACATCCACAAGGATTTGAGGTCAAAGGTTAGGAGAAATTGGTGTGCATATTGAAGAAAAGTTTATATGGCTTGAAGTAAGCACCTCGATAATGGTATATTAAATTTGGATGCTTTTATGGTTGAGCAAGGCTACACTGTGTAATTCTCAATTCATTGTGTTAATTTTAAGGAGGTTGGATAATGATAGCTACATTATTTTATGCTTATATGTTGGATGACATGGTCAGAGTCAAGTCTAACATGGATCACATAAGGAGCTAAAACAACAATTAGCAAAATCTTTTGCTATGAAGGATTTGGTGCAGCAAAGCAACTCTTGGTATGAAAATTTGTAGAGATAGGAAAATAGAAAAATTGTTTTATCTTAGGGCTACTTATGTTGAAAAGGTGGCCGCAGATTTTATAAGGGAGAATGCAAAAGCTGTCACATTAATCTTTCCTAGTTATGTTAAATTGATTCATGATGTGTCCAAAGACACAAGAGGAGGGAAGAAAATGTCCAAGGTACCATAAGCTTCAGTCAGAGGTAGTTTATCACCATGGTATGCATGAGACCAAATATTGCACATGTCATCAGAGTTGTTAGCAAGTATATGAGTAATCCTAGAGTTGAGAATTGTAATGTGCTAAAATGGATTCTTAGGTATTTGAGAGGTACATCTAATAAATGTTTATGTTTTGGGGGCTCTAATACTAATTTAAGAGGCTATGTTGACTCAAATTTGGCAAGGGATATAGATACTACGGTACCACAAAGTTATGTATTTACAATTGGTGGACAGCAAGGAGTTGATTTCTCGATTGGGTAAAAGGTGGTTGCTTTTATCCACCATAGAGGTGGTATGTGTTGCTGGCAATAGAGGCAAAGAAGGAGATGATATGGCTGAAAATTTTTATGGATGAGTTGGGAAAACAACAAGATGGAAATTACTTATTTACAAATAGTCAGAGTGCTATACATCTTGCAAAGAATTCTGCCTTACATTCTAAAACAAAACACATACAATTGAGATATCACTTCATTTGGTCGGTGTTGGAAGATGGACAGGTCAAGCTGGACAAGATACATACAGATGTCAATCTAGCGGATATGTTTACGAAGGCGGTGCCAAGGGAGAAGCTGAGCTCCTCTTCAGCTTCTGGCTACCTTCAAGGCTGAATTCAAGTATAACAGCAGCGTGTCCAAGGTCCTTATTTCTAGTGGGAGTTGTAAGTGCGAGTGTTGTCCAGATCGGGCCTCCAAGTGGGAGGCTACGGTGTGGAGCTCGGACACCCTCCACATACCAACACTCATTATGTCTGTCTATAGGATATGTGGAATCGGATGCAAGACCCTCAAGGGAAACTACAAAAAGGGACAGAGGAAAGAAAGCAGGTAAGACTCCTCATGGAAAGGAGGATAAAGACTAGATGAAGTTCCAATTTTAGGGTGAGCCTCTATATGCAAAAATCATCACTGACTGGAAGGAAATCACAAACACCAACATTGGCCACGTCGATATTGATGAATTCAAACAAAGGGTCAGGGTTCACCCAAAGAATAACAATGCAAATCAATCAAACAAAGTGGGATTGCAAAAGTAGCAGGCTTCCCCTTGTCTCTCATTTCCCCTAAATTGGTCATGGCTTGCTAATAAGACTACTAGCCACAAACAAGAAGACATGTCAGCTGAGGGAATTACTAGAAATTTTCACATTCCTACCTTTGAGGAGATGGAGATGCCCACCATGGAGGAAGGAAAGGAAACATGGGATAAAGACCCTATGGGCTAAAAAAGATTAATAAACTAGTACTAGCTCAAGGAGAAAAGGGGAAGTGTTGCAAAGGTTCCTTAAGAACTCTTTCGCAGCAATTTCTATGAGGATTACCATGACTTGGTAACCATGCTGGACAAGGTAATGGGCCTCCCTACTGCTGCATTTTCCAAGAGTGGATGGTGTATTTTGTTGAAAAAATCCTCCATGGGGAAAAACATGTCACCATGAAACTTCTTTGTGGCACCTGATGAGGAGTGGGACAAGATTAAAAGCCTATTATAGATATCCCAGCCTACAATTGAAACTTCAAGGAGTACTATAGTGTGAATGAAGCCTTCATCAACCACATCAACCACATCATCCAATTGCTTTGAGGGGATTTTGAGAGAAGGGTCTCTCATAACGCAAAGCGTTCCTAAAGCATTATGCCTTCTGTTTATACAATTCCCCAAATTCACATATATTCATGCCAGGGCTTCACATAAAGGCCGAATAAGCTGCCCCAGTACCCCAATGACCGAATCGTACTACTAGAACTCTCCCAACAACTATAGCATGTGCATACTATCCTTGGTACCAAATATTTCATAGGGATCCCTTATCCCTTAGCCTTCTATTAGGGGATGTATAAACTACAAACCTCCCAGTGCACAGGGAATTCTGAGAAGGAATTAACAGAGTACCATTTCCATGTACATACTAATTTCCCACAAGTAGACCATTATGGGCATGTAAGAAAGGCACTAGGACCACATTATGCCCACCTACATCATGTCAAGGATTTTTGGGCAGACTGCCAAGATGACAAAGAGGTACGTGCAAGATATTACATTAGGATGACTACATACTTCGTAAGAAGGGTGCAACTGTTTCCTATACTAGATCAGGTAGAGGAGGATGAAAGCATCATTATGGATCCCAGATATAATGCAGTCTCCAACTTATCGCTGCCTACAATAGATTGGGATGAATAAGATTTTGATGACCTTGACATTGTTACTAAGCCAATCATGGCTCGCATTGAAGAATGGGTTAAGGGAAAAGTAGCCCAATTAAAGCAACAAGTGATTGTCCTAACATATGAAGGGCTCAAGAGTGATCCTAGTGCCACAAAAGATGTCACCACTACAACTTCAACGGGTGGGACATCCAAAACTCCTTTGCTCACTAGATCAGAAAAGAGGAAAGGAACTGAAACAAAGCAGTCTCCAGATCCCAAGGTGTATACAAGGAAAGATTCAAGAGGCTCACCCTCTAAGAGGCCAAAATGAATGGCAAGTGCCATAGAGCAACCAATAATTCAAGAAGGAGAGGAAGAGGAAGCAAATCAGCAAGAACTTCCTCTGGCTCCCCCTATTTTGACCACCCTAGCATATGTTTCCCAAGCCATGGTCACCACATCCCCACCTGTGGTGGACATCTTAGTCCATCTCATCTCCTCTCCCCTGGCTAGGCCCATCATAATGATTGACTCTTCCTCCACCGTGACTACTCCTCTTTCCTCTGCCACCATGTCACCTACTACTTCACTCCCATTAGCAGCAATGACAACACCAATGCCCACACCAACATTACCAGAGGATTTCTTGCAACACATGCATAACATCCCTTATGAAATCTCCCAGATATTTTTGGACCCCACTATTCAAGTTGCCTTAGCATGGGTCCTTTCCAGTGCTACACCTTTGCAACCTCTAAGGGGACTGCCAGCAATAGAGGCCACAATGTTAATTTCTAAGGAACGAGAGAGGTATGAGAAATAAGCCTCGAAAGCAATGGAGGAGGAAGTCCATGAATACCATGAATACCTAGAGTATGAACATCGTCTAATTAACAGGGTGGTTCACAAAGTGGAAGAAATGGGGTCTTCCGAGAGCAGAGATGAAGAGGAGGGTACAAGCAGTAAAATCATCATACAAACCTTCGATGATGATCTCGAAGAGGAAATGGCCAAACAACTTAAGCATAATGAAGAAGAGATAGAAAGGTCACCTCCTAGAGAATAGAAAGAAGGTGGTAGGATAGCGAAAATGGTAGAATTCCCCATAGGGGAACAACTGGAGGTTGTACCACCTCCTTATAGAGAGGAAAGAAATGTAGAAGAGGAAAAATCTGAGGAGGATGGACACAAGGACAAACAAGTTGAAGAAAGAAAAGAGAAGGAAATAGAGATAGAAGAAAGCCCACGAGGGTGATTTTCTACTAAGCCTCCCATCAAATGCCTCACGTTCACCCAAGACTCCAACGAGGAAGAGGGAGATGACACTAGAATAGAAGAAAGGGCTCCCACATGTGAGCAAATAGAGATCCAGACAAAGTAAGGTGAGGTGATCAAGAATTACCCAAGAAAAAATCTACCATACCCGAATGGCTAGAGAAGCAGTTTGAAAAGAAGACTCCCACCCTGAAGGACCCAAGAGAGAGGCTAGAGGCTATCCTGGCCTGAGCACAAATCTCAACCAGGAAGGAGAAGAAGCCTAGAGTTAGATCCAAGGTAACAATGGATGCTTCTGGTTCCCGAACTGTACAAATAGAAACATCGGTGGTAGGCTAGGAGGGAGTAAGCTATAATGTCTCCACTATTAACTTGGAAACTACTACTAGGGAATAGAAGGTGGAGCATCTTAAGGAGTCAGTGGCTATGGTGGTGCACTTGATACAACAAGATAAGGTCTCAAAAGATGAGCTTAAAACATAGGTAGCTACCTTGATAAATTACATCCAACAATGGTCTTCAGTTGAAGACATGCCTACCACATCCATGGCTCCACCCCAACTATTGTCTAAGGAGTAGATTAACAAATTAGAAAAGAGAAAGAACTTGGACGATACTATAGAGAGCTGGTTTCGACAAGTCCTATATGTCGGGAAGATGGCTATCAATCAGGTTATTCGAACAGCCAACAAGTTCTTGGATTTATAGTAGTCCCTAGAAGGTACAAAGAAGCTTTGCATTGACTTCCCTACAATGTATAATTCCACTTATCCAAATATTGAGGTCATTCTCTGGCTACAAAAATTCACATGGGAAAATGAGCTCACACTTAAAAGGGATGATCATTGGCTAGTAGATGTGTGGAAGCAAGACTTTGATAATAGAAAGGAAAGGCTAGAGTAGATAATTGGTAAAGTGGATCTAGATATAGAATGGGTCAAAGAAATTAGGGAAGATTGTGCTTGATATTTGAGGATAATGATGGGATATGACATGCCTATAGTGTAAATTGATCAAGAGAAAATAAAGCCCCATTTCTAGAAGAAGATGGAGGATGGGAATCTGTCGGATGAGATAACCATGGATTTCATGAGTTTTGTCACTCATGTCTTCACCCAATCAAAGTTGTTTAAGGATCATGTCACAAAGTATGATGAAGAATGGAAGAGGAGTTAGGACAACTCAAAAGAATGGAGTTACCAAGTGTTGTGGTCTGAAATCATAGAAATTGACAAACTCAAACTGGTGATTCTGAAATTCATGGTGTATGCAGCTTTGAAGAAGTAGGAAGGCAACCCTATTGTCAGTGAGGAACTTCTAAAGGAATAGCTACAACAGAATGAGCAATCAACAAAAGACAAAATGCTACAGTGTTGTCACTAGAAGATAAAATAGGGATGAGGATAAAATTGTATTTTAAATTATAATATATTGGGGGGTAGATAGAACCCTAGCTTGTAGTGAATCTTGGCCACACAACGAGATTGAATCTTGGCCATTCATTCTACTTCTTCACATGTTTCATGATTCAATCTCCATTGTTAGATGTTTTATTTAGATTTACATTGTTGTTTTAAGTTAGATTTGAAATGCTTAGATAGATTTTGGTAATGTTGTCCTATAGTTGTGAAAATTGTTGTTGTGTAGATGCCTTCCTAGCCCATACTTTTTGTTGTTTGTTGTTGGTAAATAGCTATGAAAAGTTAGTCTAGGATTGAATTCAAAGCTGCTCCACACTTTTATCTTTGTTCATGCATGTATATGGTGAATGAATGGTCAAAAACCTTCATGCCTTAAAAGATAGCACAAATTTCATGAGACTGTGAATTTTTTGGTTAAGTGAAATTTTATTTGAAGGAAGTTGTCCATGGTAGGAACTCCATAATTACTATTCATAGTTATTTGTAGATCTAGGAACCTTCTCTCTTCCCTACTCTTTTCTCTTTTTTTTAAGAAATAGCCTGTGCTAAGGTTCATTGCACATTGTAAAGCCAGACTTAAAGAAAATATTGAAGTTTTAGATTGTTGTCTAAACCTATAGTAAATTGCACCATAACTCCCATCTCATAAACTTCAAACTCTAAGATCTACTCCACATTTAGCTATGTAAGTCTTCCCTATGATTACTAGAAAAATCACATCAAATATCAACTAAGGAGTTCCATCCAAGTCATGACCTGACACTTGAGATATCTTGGGGAGATTTTCAATAACTTGTCATTGGATATTTCCTTTCAAGAGAGGTAGTGCATCTATGTATTGCCTATGTTGAGAAGTGCACAAAACACCCATCAAAAAATTTGGTGCTAGAAGGAGAGCCTTGTGAAGTTGGATCAAATTGGATTATTCTCCCTAAAAATATTTCAAAGAGTTCTACAATCGACACCAAATAAGGGAGAATTTCAAGAACTATAGCCCCCACAAGAGCAAAATGAACTGAGGGAGGAGACGTTGCTTATTCCTCTCCTTCTACCCCACCCATTTTCCTTCCACCTTCATCTCCATTCTGCTCTTTTCCATCATCCACCCAACCATAACAAACTGCCTTTTCACCCTTCATTTATGGTAGCCAAGAAGTTGCCTCTCTCCTAGCCCTACAAGCTCAGGGTGCAGTCCTAGGTTGTTGTTTTACAATAGGTGCAGTTCCCAATTGTTGTCCTTTAAAAAAAAACACCACCTCCACCTCCCGCCATGGCTTGGTTGCCACATAATCCCTCACCATTGCACTTCGGTGCATACCACAACATGCCCAAGAATTCGAAGGGATTTTGTTCAAAATTCAATCCTCATGACCTGCAAAAAAACAACAGAACACATCAAGATATTTGAAACAAAAATTAGAGATATGCAAATTAGTCATGAAGACATTGCATGCTACCTTTTTCCATACTCGTTGGGTGAGGAGGCCTTTTATTGGTACATCAATTTTTTGATGGGTTTCGTTACCTCATGGGACCTCATGAAAAATGCTTTCTTGCATAAATACAAGATCCTGATCAGCCCCTCTGAGCTATACAAACAATTTATGTCCATCAAGAGGGAAGTTAATGAACCCCTTGGGTCCTTTAATGATCAGTTCCATCATGCATTCATGAGACTTTAGGATCCATATATACATAATGATGTTGCTCCCATCCCCATCTACTATGCAGAATTGGATAATCTCATGTCAGCTTTGGTAAAGAGGATGTGTCCACCGCTCACCACACTAGTAACTACTTATGTGGAGGTTTTTGTCGACGGTGAAAATTTGGAACAAAACCTCTCTGTTTTGTTGCCTTCTTTGGGACTGGTAGCTCACCCAATGCAAGTTCAAGGGCTTAATCAAACATTCACTCATTAGACTTCTCTTATGAATTAAGTGCCTCAGCTTCCCATCGTTCCACACCCTAGACAGTCGATGAATCATGCACCTCCCATGCCTTCTTATTTGCTTCCTCAATAATAGAAAAGCCATCCTCAGGCTCCCCAACAACAAAAATCCTACTCTCAATAGCCACAAGCACCATTGTACTTGTCAAGACTAGAATTCCTCCCTACACATCAAAATCAGTTGGCAGCCCCGCCTTTCTTTCTCCAAAACCTAGTGTCATAGCCAAGCAATGCTGAAAAGGATAGATTAGAAGAATTGAATGAGATGATAAGGAAAATTTCTATGGAAATTGTAGACACTCAAAATGACCTAGGTCTCAAGTAAGCTTCCATTTTACCACTCGGCCCTAGCATAATTAAGTCATTTAATTATGTCCTTGGTCCATATTCACTATTGATTAAATAATTCATAATTATTTAATTAATTCATGTCATTTATTCCTCATGATTATTAAATAAATAAATTTTATTTATTAAATACGCCATTAATTGTCTAAAGTCTTCCTTTAATTAAATAAATTTCTTAATTTATTTAATTTCCCTTTGTCATTTATTTCTTCTTGATTAATTAAATAAATTTTATTTATTTAATTACGTCACTAATTAAGTCCCCTTCTTTCTAAAATTAAATAGATTCTTATTTATTTAATTTTTGTCCACTTTCTACTATAATTAAATAATTATTTTAATTATTTAATTATTCATTGGCCACTTCTCTCATAAATTAAATAAATTTTATTTATTTAATTTTGTCCACTCTCTTGAATTTTGAATTAAATCATTATTTAATTCAAAATGATTCTTTTTGTCACATTCTCCTTTATAATTAAATAATATCTTTATTATTTAATTATTCATTGGTCACCTAAATTAAATAATTTTATTATTTAATTTCTCCAGCAACCTCTTTATCTGCCAATCTTATCTTCCAAATCAAATCTTATCTCTTGACATCTCATTTAATTTCAGCCCTTGATTGAATTATTTTATAATTCAATCTTGGCCATTCATTTCTTATCATTTGCCCTAATTTTGACCTAACCCTAATTCATACTACAACATTCAATCTTGACCATTGATTCTAGGGTATTTGTCATCTTCTCATCCTGGCCACACATTTAGAATTGCAGTTTTTATAAAATGGCAATTTTGTTCTTATTTTGGGATCTCATGCTCATTTTGTCAACTTAGGTTATTATTATAGTCATTTGCAGTCATTGTCATTTTAGTCTATTGTGAGGTCATTTCTTTTATATAAATCCTTCAACCTTTGCATAGGGCTTTGACATTAGTCTAGGTGCTCATTGGAAATTTGAGGGCCTCATTCGATTTGCTACAAACTAGAAGGTGTAACAAAGGTGAAGCATGGAAGATGAAGATTTATGGTAACATTGTTCCTTTTATTTTCATATTGATTTCCTTTGTGCTTTGTTACTTCAATGGATTTTAATGTTATTGTGCTAACCCCTTTAACAAATCTGATTTTCCCTTGATTACATTGGTGAACCTGACATATTTGGACAAATAAAAAACCATTTTTGGAGTTGGTTTCTTCTTGTTGCAGGGCTTGTTTGGTTTTTGTTGCAGGTTTGGCATCATTGTGGACAAAGCCGAAGATTCAACCATAAATTTCAAACGGCTACGTATTTGCTCACTAATTTTTTTTTGCAACTTGGGGACAACATCATGCACTCTCATTCCAAAAATTAGATTTTTTGGATCTGTTTTTCATTTTTTATAATTATTTTTCATTTTTTAATAAAAAAATTAATTTCGGGAGAAAATAATCAAATTTTTCAGATATGTTTACATTTCTGGAAAGCTCTTTGAATTTTAATAGGGGTCTACTCTTTAGTTTTTAAATTTGGATGTGCAATTATTAGTCAAAAAATAGATTTTTTGAAATTAGGGTTTAAAATAGATTTGCTTAGATCTCACTCACGGTTGTAGATCTACTCACAAAATTTTTTTTTGCAGATTTGGGATGACATCAAACGACTCCAGTAAAACAATCAAAATTTTTAGAGCTGTTTTGTATTTTTTATAATTTTTTTATGATTTTTCATAAAAAAATAATTTATGGTGCAAAACAGCAAATTTTTCTGATTTATTTATATTTTTGGAAACCTCTTGAGATTTTAGATAGGCTTTATTCTCTGTATTTTTCATTTTACTATCAAATGTTTTTCTAAAAATCAGATTTGTTGTGACTAGCTAACTCTCTAATAGTTGTGACTAATCTTTTCTTGTAGCGTGTGGCGATTCTCATTCGTGTGTCCAAGACCATTGCATATGAGACTACTAATATTCATTGTTTGCAGATTCGCATGTCAAAGAAGGAATAAACAAACTTTGTGCTTGTTTTTTTCTTAGATTAGCAAACATTTGAATTTGGTGCATATAAAAAGAACACATGTCTTCTTTGCTTGATTGTGGTTGTGGAATGGTAGGTGAATATGCTCTCACTTGGTGAAAACCTTGTGATCAGAAAACTAGACCCATTCTAATATGTTATTTACCCTGACTTGGTATATCGGAGTATCCTCTCCCCTCGTGCTTTTGAGCGATCTTGAGTGTAAGAGAAACGGTTATCAACTCTAGAAATTGGGCCTGCCTGGGGATTTCATCACCCCAACGCGACTCAAACCGGCAACGGAGCTAAAGCCAAGCTACCCCCAACCGGTATATAAATGTAAACCTTAAGGGAAAACCTAAGGTTGCGAGTGCAGATGTGTCATACGGACGGAGTTGTACTCCCTTAAACCCTATTGAGCTTAACCTCTTCAGGCCGGAGTGCCACCTTAATGGTGATTAATCTCTTGCCCCCATGTATGGCCACTAACGGGTCCCTCAACTAAAAACTTTGTGTAGTAAGCCAAAATCCTTCTATTTTCTAGCTTGAATACCAAATGGGTGTGTATGCATCCACAATTATAGCTAGTAGATGTGATCAACTCGGCCATGGAGTTTCTACTGGGGTTGGAAGCTGGTTGGCCCGAAGAAAGAATGCACTGTGGCGGGGAGCCCGTAGCCAAGCTTCTAAATTCATACGCTTATAGATATGCTAGGAAACCCATGTGGAATCTAGTGAATATTGTCTTGGCCTAACCTAGGATTGTACTTATCTGATGTGTGCTTGCTTATAGTCAAAATATCATGCTTGCAAGTGTTTTCTGGATACTGAAACAAACCAAACAATAGTCAAACATTTAGAAACAACCAAGTCAAACATTGGACCTTTTCTGATCCATTTCACAACATGAACATGCAATCTTCATCGAAAAACATTTTTGAACCATTCATACAAAGAGACCAAAATGGACGAGTATATTTCAAAGACATAAAAGCTACAGCGCAAAATCCTGACATAGTCTCCTTTGTAAAAAAATATATCTTACGTGACCCTCAAAGGTATCTAGCCATGCTTTTGGACTTAGGGGCTAAGTTACCACAAGGCTTTGACATAAATGCTTTGTCTCCATCTGTCTACCCTCACCATCAACAGTCACTTGACACAAATCCTGCCATTAATTCAAAACAAACGTCCACTTATCACCCTTATCCTAACCTTGACAAGGGAAGCCAACTATCAACTAGTCCATTCCAAATCTCCATGTCATATTCTGACCCTTCACCTATCAATCTCGTCCAAGTCTACATGCTTTATCAACCATCTACCAACACATGTCACATTCCCACATCATACCATATCGATTCAGCCCAAGTCTCCACGTCCCATTTTAGTCAACCTTACTCCAATCCAGTCCAAGTCCCTATATCATTACCAACTAATATATTCGAAGTCCCCATGTCACATCATATGCCATCACATCCTACTCCAGTCCAAGACTCCATGTCATATCCGGTCCAAGTCTCCATGTCATACCCTAGTCCCTCACATACTAGTCCAATGCAAGTACCCATGTCATATCCTAGTCCTTCATATACTAGTCTAGTCCAAGTTCCCACGTCCTATCCTAGTCCTGTGGTCATTAATCCTTTTCAAGTCACCCCCTCACAAGCCACATCTAGTCATGAAAATTCTATCATAGTCCAAAGTCAAATCCCATTTAATAAACTTGAGGATACATGTCAAAATGAAAGCCCAAAGCATGACCTTATAATGTCACCCTCATGTCAAGAACAAGGTAGTCCATCCCATGACCTTATTTCCAATTGTATAATCCACGACAACCCCATCTTTGACCAAGAAGTCCAAATCCATGACAACCCCATCTTCGACCAAGACCCTACCATTGACAAAGAAGTCCAAAACGATCCACTCCTTGACCTTTACGCCATTCATGATCAAACACTTGATGACCCTATACAAGCCTCAACTATTGACACTTCCCACGATGAGACACTTGCCTTCATGGGACACATAGATGATATTCCTCCAAAACAAGAATCTTCCACTAAGGACATGCTTGCATATAATCAAGTTATAGCTAAAATCATTGGACTCTATGACACTAAAAATAATGATGGCTTCAACATTGGCTTAGAAACCAAGCGGGATCATACGAACCCTAACATGTCACATGATCAAACCAAGATGCTCCGTTAAGGGAATATGTCCAACAAGACAATGAAGCTAAGACACGTTATCAACTAGGGTCATCTATCTTTGTCAGAGCAGGCTTTCTTGCAGATGAAAATATTACAAGTGACAGTGTCCATAGACATCATGATGGGTTAGCATCTTGCTTTCAAAACAATAAATACCCCATTGCAAATAGAATCTGTCAAAGCATGCAATATTAAGGCAAAGGACTAGGCATACACGAGCAAGGCATTCTTGAACCAATGCGACTTCGAAATTCTGATTTATCAAGGTCTTGGATTTATTCCCTCGGAGACAACAAATCAAACTATGTCAGTGGTACCTCCTAAATCTTTGGGGCAACTTTATGGAGATACAAATGTCAAAATGGAGTCCATGAGAAATCCTTGTCATAAGATTGCCGCCAACACCCCCTCCACCCACACCATGAACCATCATTCCATCATAAATAAACCTTCCCTTTGGGACCAACAAAAACAAAAGTCTTACAAGTCAAAAGATCAAAATCAAATGTCAAAGACCATTGAATCAAACAAAAGGACAAGTGGACAAATGAAATTAAAATGGATCCCAAAGAAAGACGGATCAAATAAAGACACCCAGTCAAATACAAAAGTCAATCACAATGTGGAGCCACAAGACAAGAGGACTCCCACATATAACACATGTCCACCTCCTTCAAAATGGTCATCAAACAAGGCATCTAAGAGTGTTGGTTCCAAACACCATTCCTCCAAAATCCGTCATCCACTATCCCAAGTTTGGAAAATAAAAATTCATTCATCCAAATGTCCAAACAACCTCTCCACATCTACCATCATCTATCATAATCCTACATCTCATCTAAAGTCTAAAAATCCCAAGTCACAAATCCGTCATGTCATGGCAGCAACTCTTTACCACAAGGACTCTCATGGCACTCTATTGCAGTATGCATTATTTTGTCGACCAATGCTAGTATCGGGAAAAGGATCCACAATGACATTGGTCGGTTGTATACAAGTGCTATGATCGACAAGACAACTC
>VDFB02211421.1:0-13944 GCA_007258455.2 Sequoia sempervirens
ATTCTACAAATTAGATACGAGGAAAATGTTTTATTATTATGTTTTTTTCATAAGTTTTTTGGGTTAATTTTGATAATGTTTTTAATATTATTGTTGCATTCAACTGATCGGGGAAAGGCATCAACAATAGAGGAGAGCATCCATACTGAGGTGCGGTCAATATTTTCTGATGATGGCATGGCAATTAATGAAATATACGATATGATAAAGCTCATGAAAATATGCAATGAAGAAATGGCCGGAGTTGATATTCAAAGTAGCTCAAGCGGATGAGATAAAGAGAGAGAGGGTTAAAGTATTGAGGCGATTACAAACTTGCAAGTAGCTATCGCCAAGTCTTTAATTATAACATAAGTTCATTCATGGTTTTATATTTTGTACTCTTTTATGTCATGAACTAAAATATGTGTTGTTTTATAGGGTTATTTTCCTCCTCATGATGCTCCTGGCCATGATCAGGGTACTGCAAGTGCTTCCCAAGGAGTAAGGGTTGGTACAAGTGTCCATCCTAATCTTCCTAGGCATACATCACTTTATCTAACCCCATCATCCGTGCCTATACTGTCGTTTGAAATGTCGGCAACACATACCATGCAGGCATCCGTTAACGCACCCTCTGGCAGCGAACACATACCAGAACATGCGTCAGGACATGTACTGGGGATCACGAGAAGGCCAGCACTGCGGTGATGTTTAGCAGCATTTCCTGGATCTTTGCATATTACTAGTACGGGAACATTGCCGGTCACACTTGTGGTGACCGAGGATTTCGTTCCCATAAAGATAGAGAAGGTCCCAGGTACTTTAAAATGTTTTAATTATTATTCTATATAATCCAATTGAAATTTACTTATTGATAGCTCTTTTTAGACTATTGATCCCATGATCATTTTGCAAGAAATGATGTTTTTTATAAACATCTAAGTGATATTACATTGGAGCTCTTCGGGCCCACCATACGTACTGCAGTGGAGATACCCAAAATGAAGATTTAAAGATGAGCTCGTGCCGTTTAGTTGATAACGTTGATCGACATTCAACCCGAACCAAGGTCCTTAAGAAAGTTGGTACCTATCTAAAAGTATCACGAGGGACCGAGTATAGGTCACATTTAGAGAAGAACAAAAAGTATGAGCGTCCCCCCATGATTTGGATAGGGAGTGGAAGGACCTGGTGTCTGATGGAAAGGAAAAGGCTGAAAAGAAAAAAGGAAAGACACCACTGGGCCAAGGAAGGTATGTGATATAGAAGCATAAATCTGCAAAAAATCTCGATTAATTGCAATTTAAAAAAAAAACTGCAGGCTGGATGATTTTTTTCTTGATTTTTTGAAAAAATCATTGACTTTTTGGTCAATGATTTTTCCCGTTCAAACTAAAATCGCCAAAAGCGTGTTTAAAATCTGCAACGTGAATAAAATTGAGCTGATTTTGGCATAAAAAACCATGAGACCATGGCTTGTTGCTTACTATTATGCTTTGATAGATTTTTTTCCAAGCATCCATAGCTTGTTTAAGCACTATTTTTAGGATTTAGCCATAGCGGCAAGGCAATGAGCTGATTGATAAAATGCTTTGGAAAGACATGTATGAAAATGCAATAGCATAGACAAAGCGGTGAAGCGGCTTGAAAAAATGTCTCAAAAGAAATGTAGTCTCATGGTGATGGAATGCCATAATGAGAATGCCATGACAAACAAATTGCTATGGATTGTCATGGCATTCCATCAATGAGCTACATTTTTAAACGTACAAACAATTGTTAATTAGTTTTATCTTGTTAACTGAGTTTGTCTCTAATCTACCTATGGAATTTCCAATTCCAATCAGAAGGGTAGCTCGAAGAACCTAGACCAATGGCGAGGATTTAAAATAACCTCCCTACACATCGGGTTCTGCAAGACCCAGGAGGGTGATCCCTATAACGTGTTTGTGATCTCTGCACCAAACTCATAAACAATTATTAACAAAATTACAGATAATCCCATAAATGGCTCAACAGAATAGGATAACACTAAAATGAATGGGCCTTTCACCAGTAATGTCAGCTACCTGGAGCATGAGATAATTACAACATTATTCTGTATCTTATGATAGTCATTTAATTTGCAAATTTGGTGGCAAGCCCTAAGAAAAAACATACAGACACAAAGATTTACAAACTTGTACGATTTAGATCAATGCCATATACCATTGGGGAGTCAAACTCATAAATAGTCACAATTTGACAACAGATTTAAATACTCAACATATAGGATCCCTGACAATGTTGCATTACAACATTATCCCGATTCTGCTAACTCAATACTTATTTTAATCCTTTTACAAACATACCCATCCATGATTTCATCCAAGCATTTTAATTAGTGCTTTGAATTGACCAAAATGAGAAAACACACACATCGAGATGATGAGATGAACATCATAATCCTTGATTATTTTATTCAAAACATGATATGTTTGTACAGAGGAGAGACTCGAGCTCAAGATATATCATCTTACCTTGAAATGTTGGTACTGTTATAAAATATGCGGTCTTCATAAGTTTAAAACCATTTACAAAATAACCCAAACCTAAATTGCCATGGTATTCACAAAAGTTCTTACAATTTCTTGCTTTGCAACTTTACCTAGACTCGACTACAAAAAATATCTAACTTGCCAGCCCTAATTTCTAGCCTTGAAATTATTCTTATAGAAAACGAAGGAGCAACAAGCATCAGGCCAGAAATTACACATGTCATTGATCAATTGGACCGGTACATCCCATTTCAAAACTAAAAACACAACCACCAAACCCCAGAGCATCTTTCTATTGATTCCACTCATTGCAAAAATAACCACAGCATATGTTACTCCTCAAAAATTGCACCCAAAACCGCCATGGAGCAAAACCAAAATTCGGTTATACATAACTGTTGAGCTGTCAGTTGTCGGTACTATACACCACTTCACTCCTCCTCAGTTAAGTACTTGTCAACCCAACTCTGATATTCCTCATCTGTCGGCCAATTAAAATCCATCACCTCCTTCATCTTGGTACTGTAAAGTGTGAACTTCACTGAAACCTGGTTGGCCTCCCTTTCAAATGATTCCAGAAATATGCTAGTATTAATTATTTTATCCATGCTATTTACTAGCAAGTCATGATTTGAATCATCACAAATTAATTTAATTTGTTCATTCATAACCTCCTCTGCCTTTTCCTGCCATTGCTGCAATGTCTGAACATTTCCACTTGTATCCATTATATCTGGCAAGAAAGTGTCATCCCAATCATCAAAATTCTTTATTAATTCCCTAATTTTCTTACTCAGATCATTAGGCAAGGCTTGGTATCCCTTCAATGATTTCAGAAATTTTTGAGTAGGCTTTAATGATTGGGGCCTATTATTCACATCAAACCTAGAAGCCTTAAACATAATGTCTAAATCATCGATGGCCCTAGGGATCCATTTTTTCAATTAGAGTGAGAATCACCTCCTTGTCTCATTAATATTTTTGAATTTCCTCCAAGAAGAAAGAATACAAAGAATGTACAACTGGCAGCTTAGAATCAATCTTTTCATTTAAATTCCTTATAACGGTGTCTACCACCTCATTGTGCTTGGCCATAGCATTATCCTCACTCGCCCTTAGGGCAGCCTATAATTCTGTAACTTTGTTTATCATATGCTCTTTGGTAGGATCTGTAGAAAGCTCAACCTCTTCTTCAATTGGCCCTATTGCAGGGCTATCAACAACTGTCTGAATTGGGGATCCAAGAATAGAAATGATTCAAACAACAGGGGGTAATGACCCTGAAGCAGTAGGTATTGCTCTAGCAGCAGCGGCACCGGAAGATTCTCCCACCTGCCCATATCTCAACCTATCTACTTCAGATTGCAACTCAACATTTCTTTTCTATATCCTACTATACTCCCCAACCATTGTGTTATATTTCTCCATCAAACTTTTCTTCTCAGCCTCATCTCTTTCAGCTATTTTCTGGGCCAATTTGGCCACATTCAGTGTTAAGCTTGTGGCCTCTGTTGTTGAGGTTTCAGAGACTCTCTTGATGATGAGCCCACCCCTTAAATTTGGACTGAGATCGGCTACATTTGGTTTTCTTCCCTGAGGTGCTAAAGCCCATATCGCCAAAGTTTCATACTCCTCACTAAAGGTAGAGTCTTGTAGTGTTGCATTGACTTCCTCCTCACTACCTTGCATAGGATGCTTTGATTGCATGATAGCATTAAAAGCTACAGCATCAACAATGTCCCATTCAGGGAGAAGTAGGACACCAGCTTGAGACACAATTTTCCTTCCTTCATCAGGGGTGAGGTTCTTGAACTGCTCTATTAGCTCGGTTTTGACCCATATCATCATTTCACGATCCGGACTTGTCGGGCCTTTTCTCTTCTTTTCCTTTGCATTTTTTTCTTGATATTCACGGAAGTTTCAACCTCGGACAGCTGCAAGAACACAAAGTCTTCACAA
The DNA here is from genome assembly GCA_007258455.2 of Sequoia sempervirens. Taxonomy (NCBI): domain Eukaryota; kingdom Viridiplantae; phylum Streptophyta; class Pinopsida; order Cupressales; family Cupressaceae; genus Sequoia; species Sequoia sempervirens. The sequence continues at coordinate 4,479 of VDFB02211421.1, forward strand.
AGGCATCATCATCGGGAATGCCTTCTTGAGGCCGGCATCCTTGCATCTGAACATTATCTGTTTATAGCCCTGTCAGTCAACACCAATTGTGCTGACTTAGGAGGTGAAGGGTTGCCAACTTGCATGTCTTGATCGGTGACAATTATTTCATCCACCAAAGTGTCTTGTGGTTCCTTAATTCTTTGCATCTTAGGGCTTGGCTCTGGTGGCGGCTCCATAGGGTCATCCCGAGGTGGTGAATCAAGATACACAATCTTTATTCCTCCAGGCTTTCTAATCCCTTGGCTAGATTGTGATGAGGCTTTCATTATTTGTTTACCTTTTCTGTCTCCAACCTCTTCATCACTGCTATTATCTTTTTTTCTTCTGTATAAGGGCCTATCAATTGGTGGCTGACAAATTGGCCTTTCTTCCACAGGCCTCACCTCCAATCCCTAGATTTTCAAATCTACCTCCAAGTTTATCTTCTTGGTTCTTAGGGTGCTCATGATTTCTCTAAAATTACTCATCAGGAAATCAATTCTTTTGTGAAATGGAGTGAACTCCATTAATGGATCATACTTCGGATCCAACTTATGCACTAGAATAACAATTTCTCATAGGCAATCCATTTTTCTTCATTCAATTCTTTTCACCCAAATCAAATTCATTCAATCAAATCTTGGGAGAAGTTGAAAGCGGAAAATTTGCATATGATTCTTTGTCTAAGCGAGCAAGAATCCTCGGGATCATGTTGCCTTCTGGGATCCATTCTTCAAATGATCAGCCAAAAAATTGATCAAAATGAACCCATCCACCCTTAAAATACAAAATCACGAGACAACGGTATGTCGAGAACAAAGTCCTTTCTCCTCTTCCTATCGGGTTATCTTCATGGATGCGTAAAACCTACTGCAAATCCCATTCTTGATGGTACATTATGGAAGAATATGGGGGAGTTCCTTGGAACTATAAACCCTTAAAGATAGTGCTACGAGGGGTATGGAATAAGTCATCACCCCAATTATGACATACTTTTAACTCAAGCCTTCTTGCTTTGGGCCGGAGGAAATCATGCAAATCCTCAGGAATTCTTGGCATATTTACCATTAGTCTAGCCCTGAGCCTAGAAGCAAAGCAGTTGTCAAACTACACATAGCTAGCATCCCTCTTGTTGTAAGACATATCTGCACTCCAGGCCTGTATTGGTAGCCTTTCTCCATTTACCTCTTGCCTCAATTCCATCTTCTCTGAGAAGAAGCCGACATTCTCATACAAGAACATATGCATTAACAAAGAGTACCAAAAGAAAGGAACACTAGTGTTCCCCACAAATAAGTTCAACAAACCCTCATGCATTCTTTTAGCAAGGAAAGAAGCATAATCATATACTACAAAGAAATTGGGATGCTGAATCTAAGCCCCCATAAACATATAGGCAATGGGCATCACAGTATTAGGACTGAAACCTAAAATTTGGCAAAGTGAGTAGAAGGTTGCCAAGAAATGATCAGCAAAACAATTTAACCCGAAAGGTTCCTGATCAGTCGGGCTAATATGAATTGTGGAACTGCCCGCCCTGACTAGATGAGGAGGAAGCAATTTTGATCTGAAAAAAGGTTGAATCTTAGCATACTCTTGTTTCATCTCCTCCAAGTCAATCTGGACCAATAATGAGCCATTTTCACTCAAATAAAAAACCCTCTGAATTACATTTGCATTTACATTCAGTAAAACCTCACCATCATTATCCCTTATAACCCTTGTGACAGGATCATATCTCGCAGCCACTGCCAGGAGGAGGTCAATATCAAGGAACACATTCGGTACTACAAGCTTTCCCATATCATACCTCCAACCATTTGAAAAAGGATGAGGTGCATTTCTCTAGCCATACCATCTTCTAAACAGTTCTAAACCCGTCATTGGTACCCTAGCATCTGCAATGTTGTAGGTTCTATATCTCAACCCTTCACCTAAGACTGTCCCTCTCATCAAAACCAAACCCCTATTCTTGTCATTTGTTGACAGGGGAAATTGGTCAAGGAAATCATCATACAGATTCCTCTGCATGTAGTCAATATGGCGAGAATGTTGTTTTGTTGGCGCCATTTTAAACAACTAGGGCTTCTCGAAAAATCAAATTGTGAACAGACTAGTGCTACTCAAAACAAAACAGGTAAATTTTGCAATTTCCCACAATTCAGAGAAATAGTAACCCTAAGTCTTAATTGAGAAAAATAACCCGATCCAACGACAAATTTTTTCGCAAGAAACACATTCGGACAGAACAGTGATGAAGAAAATAACTCACAGAAATTCGCGTTCTGCAGAAAATGAAACTCTTGCCGAAATTGCTTTTGAAAGCTCTATCTCTGGCTCTGGACTGCTTTGAAGATGCTTGAATGCCTTAGTGGTGAAAGTAGTCTGCAATTAAACACTTGAACTTTATGAACGTTGCCAATAGACGTCTCATCCGTCATTAAAGCCTACTTGAATACAGCGCCAACGCCTTCAATTGTATTTGAAGCAGATTTAAATCTTCACCGTCGATCTCTTGTTTCAATCAGATCATCGAATGGTCCTCCTTAAAAATGCTGACAATGCCTTCCACATCATCCCTAGGGCCCACCATTATATGCAGTGCGAGTAAGATACACGTGGCGCTCGCTCGCGATATCGCGATTGCTCAAGTTGGGATTGCGCAATAGCGGGCAACCGTTGATCTCTTCATCGGTGACCACGATCAAGTAAAACAAGGGATAGTCTTAAGGCCTATTCACTAAGCATCTTTTTCATCAAGATTAAAACAGTGTCGTTGATTATAAACACGTGCACCGCTCAGGCGATTTAGTAACCCACTTGATAACACACTAAAGTCCTATGCATTTATTAAATCATTTTATTTGCTTTTCGGACATCAGCAACCTGGGACACGTGGCGATCGCCCGCGATATCGCGATGGCTCAAGTTGGGATCGCGACATGGCATGGAGTGGTGAGGATGTATCTACGAGGAGATCAACAACCATCAAATAACCGCAAAACATTAAACGTGCCAGAACACGAGGAAGGGGATGGAAGCAGAACTTAGCGGCAGTTCGATGACATAAGGTTGTTTAAAAACATAAGGCACAAACCTGACTCAGAATTTGGTAAATAAAAGGAGGCCAACAATAAAATATTTATCATTTGATTAAAAGGGGCCAGGCCTTAGGCGAGTTAATGAGACATAGGTTGTTTTCTTTTTTAAAAACCTTCTCCAAAAAGTAACGATAGAACAGACCCATACCAAAGACAGAAAACCAAGGGTTTATGAAAGCAAAGTAATAACTCCAGCCCTAGGCACCACTTAGATAACAAGACCAACCAATAATAAAAGAAATCCCGGATGTAAATTCACTGCCTTGTCTATGTTATTGCTTACTATTATGCTTTGGAAGATTTTTTCCAAGCATCCATAGCTTGTTCGAAAGCACCTGTTTGAGGTTTTTACTTTTTAGCCATAGCATGAAGGCATTGAACTGTTTGATAAAATGCTTTGGTAGACATGTATGAAAAATGTGGTAGAATAGAAAGGGGAGTGAACTATTTGAAAAAATGCTTCAAAAAAATGTGGTCTCATGGTGATGGACTGCCATAACGAATGCCATGACAAGCAAATTTCTATGGATTATCATGGCATTCATCCTATCAGACCACATTTCTTTGAGCATTTTAAACCTTTGCCTTATCTATGCTAATGCCCACTATTATCAGCACATTAGATTTACACCAAGCATCCATGAAACGTTTAAAGCACACGGCAGGCTTTTAGCCATAGCGACAAGGCAATGAACTATTTGATAAAATCTTTGTGGAGCATGTATGAAAAATCATTAGCATAGACAAAGTGATGAGCGCTTGAAAAAAAATGTCTCAAAGAAATGTTCTCATGGTGATGGAATGCGCCGCGAAGCCGAATGCCATGACAAGCAAATTGCTATGGTTTTATCTTGGTATCAGGTGGGGCCTTACATTTCTTTTAGGCATTTTTCAAACAATTCACTGCCTTGTCTATGTTATTGCTTACTATTATGCTTTGGTAGATTTTTTCCAAGCATCCATAGCTTGTTCGAAAGCACCTGTTTTAGGTTTTTACTTTTAGCCATAGCGATTATGAAAAATGGTAGAAAGGTAGTGGTATTTGAAAAATGCTTCAAAAATGTGGTCTCATAGTGGAATACTTATAGCGAATGCCATGACGACAAATTGCTATGGATTGTCATGGCATTCCCACCATGAGACCACATTTCTTTGAGGCATTTTAACAGTCACTCGCTAATCTATGCTATTATACTAATGTATGCTTTGATAGATTTTTCCAAAGCATCCATAGCTTGTTTGAAAGCACTATTTGGAAACTTTTAGCCATAGCGACAAAGGCGGTGGCTGTTTGATAGTGCTGGTATACATATGCGAGAAAAATGTGTGGTAGCATAGACTAACTGTCACCATATGATATTTATGCAGTTGTAGTATGTTTTGTGCAATTTAATCAGCGAGATGAATATAACCAACAAAAATCTATTTTCTATAATTCATGGATTGAACTTTGTATTTTATTTGCTCTCAATGTTTATATGCTATGGAAATGCATTGTTTTTTAAAAAAGTAATTATGCTATGTGTGAATACTTCTCAACGATGTAATTATATCTTGATTACTCTTTCTTTTTACATAATCTAACGTATTTCAAACTTTTCATAGGCTGCCCGACACATCGAAGGCAACAAAGGCAAGACTAGAAAAGCACGAGCAACACAAACTTGGCTCTGGTGGTTATATGAAATTAGCAGCATGAATTGTAAGTATCAATAAATGAAATATTGCATCCCAATTATAATAAATTGAAAACAATTTTGGTTTTATCACACCATAGAAGTAGAATTCATGATCTTCTACAAAAATGTAGAGACTCACGAATTCGAGTTCCGAAGGACACGAAGATTGCCTTCCGGCAGGCTATGGAGGCGTAATTTGAGCAGCCTAAGTCTTGACGGGCAAACACAATCTTCCATTGCATCCGTTATGGGTAAATAAACTCAATAAAGTTTGTATAAATTGAACTCTTGTGCAATCTCTATTCAATATTAATTTCCACCATAAAGTAATTACATACTATTTGTTTAAACACTCAGCGGTGATAATATATCTTGCACATGACATTGGAATGCAGCCTGGTGAGGGTGGAGCACAACCTGCAGATGAAGGTCATGGTGTGCATCCTAGTACTTTAGAGCATGTATAGCATGATCAACATGTTGAGCATGATCAGGCTAGAGAAGATCAGGAATATGATGTGGCCCCATCAGGTAAAGAGGACCACTCTAAAGTTCTTTTAAACATATTTAATTGCAATTGGTGTATTAATTAATGTAACCTTTAGTGTTTCAACTTTAGAGCATGTAGAGCGTGATCAACGTGTTGAGCATGATCAAGCTAGAGAAGATCAGGAACATGATGTGGCCCCATCAGGTAAAGAGGACCACCCTCATGTTCTCTTAAACATATTTAATTTCAATTGGTGTATTAATTAATGTAACCTTTCATGTTTCAACTGCAGATCAGCATTTAGAGTGTGTTCAACATGTTGAGCATGAGTCTATAACAAAAGTTCAGGAACATGATGTGGACCCATCAGGTAAAGAGAACCACTCTAATGTTCTTTCAATTAATCAAATACTTGTAACAATACTAATAATACATATCAGTTTAACATTTCTTTCTTATTGCAGCAAATCCCCCCTTGAAGCGGCGTCCACGTCATGAGCAGACGACTACGCATACATTAAGATCACAAGCAGAGGGCAGAACAACTAAAGGGGGGACAAATATTGATTTAGAAAACGATACTCCACTTTAGCTTTATGTAGCTTTCAAAAAGTAAAAAAAAGTGATTATAATCATATCATGACAACCTGTTTTGATAATATGTAAAGAAAGAATGATTATTATATGTTAATGAATGAATGTGATATGTTAATTAATGAATGTTATATGTTAATGAATGAATGTTATATGTTATTAATGGATGAATGAATAGATGTTATATGTTATTAATGGATAGTCAATGATTAATGTTATATGATTGGGTATGGGGAATTGAAAGTGATGTGAGGGGAGGAGGGGGGCGCCGAAATGAGCTTCCATTGTCACGTGGTTGGCCTTGTTAAGTAGAGAATATTAAACTATACTCAAAACAAAGAGAAGCTCAATAAGGTAATGCAATTTTCAATATAAGAAATGCATCGTTTGAAGCATCAAACCAATATGCAGTCTGTATGTATGATCAGTCATCAGTCTCCGCAATGGTACATTTCCACGAATATATAATATATATATATATTTTTTTTAAATTTTGCTTCTTCGTCGCAATTTCGACGATAACAACCGACGAATCAACAGAAAGCCTCGATGAAGTTGCCATAGCTGCGACGACGATTTCGTCGTAACTCACTACCCATTTCGTCGCCCTTCTGATGATATTTCGGCGTTGCCACCACGACCCTCTTTGTCAATTTTGTCGAACTTTCGACGAACTTTTAGTGTTCTTCCGATGCTACTACTTGCCTATTTCATTGCACATTCGACAAACATTTCGTGTTCTTTCGATGCTACTACTTTAGTATTTCGTCGCTATTTCGACGAACTTTCCATGTTTGCACGCTAATGCTTGCCCATTTCGTCGAACCGACGACGAACTTCTGGTCTAATTCGTCAATGGATAAACAAAGTTTTCGTCAATTTTCTGACAAAATCCTGAGGTATTTCACGATGCTGCCGACCAATGATTCTTCGCCATTATTTTGACGTTTAATTTGTCGTCGGCCTTGCGACAAAAAAATAGTGACGGAAAAATTTTCGTCATTGCGTCGCTCTTCCGACAGAGATTTGTCGAATGACCGAAAAACGACCGTTGGAAAATGTTGTCAAATCCTGTAGTGTTTTGTGGAGTATAATGAACTATTTGTTGCATGTCCATCTCCTCTACCGTGCAAAACTATTCAAACTTAATATTGATATATTTCCCCCATTATTAGTTTGAATAATTTTGATGACATTCCCTAGTTTTTTCTCAACTAGTGCCTTGAAATCTTGAAAATCTTCAAATAATTTAGATTTATGTATAAGAAAGTAGACCCGTGTATATCTAGAAAAAGCATCTATGAAGGTGACAACATCTCTGGTCTTAGTAAGGGATGGATAGGGAAATGCGCTTGATACATCACTATGAAGTATCTCCAAAGATTATGTTTCCCTCTAGGATTTTCCTTTATCATTTTTTCTTCAAGATGCTTGTACCAAGGGTACAACCCTCACAAAAACCCTTAAATAAGTGTGAAAGTGTACTACAACACTTTACAACACCGTAGATAAGGTACAAATTAAGTACATTTTATTAAAGGGGGCCCTAGATTAATCTGAATGTGTACAACACATTACAACACTAAACCAAGGCACAGTCAGGTTAATTCAATGTCAATTATTCCCAAACTAAGTAAGGAAAAGGAATACTTTTTTCGTTACTACATTTTTCTCCCACTTTAGTGAGAGTTTTCCCCATGACAAAATCGCACTAAAGTAGACATTCGGGACACTTTAGTTTGCAACAATAACAAAGATACATAATCATACCCTATCAAAGGCCAAGAAAAACAAAGGATCAAGCACAACTATTCCAACGCGATGTGGAACGGGACTATTTTTCCATAACATACACTACTCACCCTGGGGTAGTGGAACCTCAATCTGTCCACTATGTGAGTTGTCCGAATCATGTGTTGCTCACTCAAGGGGTAGTGGAATCCCAGTCTATCCACTAGGTGAGTTATCCCAACAAGGTGGTTTAGTGAGAAAGTCATGCCAGTGTGTCAGATTCTCATCATACTAACCATACCAAAGTTATCCTCCTGATAACTTCAATAAGGCACCACTATGCTTTGCTTTTGAATGCTTTTTGAACATCATGTATGTAAATTTTTTGTTAAAGGGTATTTTTCTTTGTTCATGTAAGGTCTTCTTAAGGAACATTGTGCCTAATATCTCCAAGAGAGGACAAGTCAAGAATATCAAATCACCACTTATGGGATGCCTCTTGTTTCACATCATGCCATGAAGGGAGATTGTATGCTTAGAAATATTGCACTCTTGGAGGACATCAATCCCAATGACACCACCAAGAAAAAGGACATGTCACAAGAAAAAAGAAAATCATGCCATTAAATATGACAAAAGATATCATTGATGTATTCCCCCACTTTAAAGTAGTTGTTGCACCATTACTATGAGCAATCACTTTAAAGTAGCCAATGTTTTCTCCTAAGATGAGGGATTTCCTCAGAAAAACCTATGCCAAGTCATATGTTTCTAAAATAAAGCTACGCCATGAAATAAAAAGGGTTGCCCCCAAAAAAATATAAAGGATCTAAGGATTCAGGGTCAGTATGTCTTTGCTACATTGTTGTTAGAGAGCTCAAAACTGCCATCATTCCCCAAATACTCATATAACTGAAAGAATGACACAAAGAGAGAGAAAACAAGGAAAAATCCTTTCGGTTCAACATGGAAGAGACCTAAATGTCTTGACACCTTGTAGCATCCCCAAAAGGAAAAAACAAGACAAAGGAAAAAGATAAAGGAAATTTTTTTGGGTTAACATGGAAGAGACCTAAATATCTCGACGCCTTGCATCGTCCCCAAAAGGAAAACACACGATAAATGAAAAATGCTTACGACATAGAGAAGAATGTAGGTACATATAGAGGAATGTCACAAAAAGAGAGAGATACATCAAATGAAACATCATGGGGGATCACATTATGCACATGCAATCACATAAATAAATATGAAAAAGCGAAAGACTAGTAAGGCACATGTGAGTCAACCTAAAGCAGGTTTTCCGCATCCCAATCTTGATCGATATAAATGAAAGGTGGAAAACTAGCCAAAGGGACAAGAGCAAGTATCAAACTAGGGGAAGCACCAAGTTCAACACTCTTTTTAGAAGATTTGTCATTTAAGTTCATAGAAGAAGAAACCAATGTGTTCAATTCACCATGCACTACTTCATCAATCTTTGCAATGTCAATGTCATCATCTAAATTTATCACAAAGTGAGGTTGAATGACAATGTCCATAGAATCGTCTTGTTTATGTTGCGGTGAGGGTAGAGGATCATTATGCATTGCTTCAAGTAAGTTTAGATTTTGATTCTCTATGTTGTTCTTGTCTTCTTGAGTTTGTAACTTATGAGCAATAGCATGATGTCTATTCCTATGCTCTCTAACACTTAGATTCTGTTTCAATCTATTGTCAATTTGTGTTTGTGTAAGATTCGGTTTATAAATCATAGGTTCCTTCTCTTCCTTGGGAGGAATGGAAGAAACAACATTAGCTTGTTCAACCACTTTCTCTTTAACTTTTTAGATTTTTTTGAATCTAGGAGG
>VDFB02211422.1:0-15535 GCA_007258455.2 Sequoia sempervirens
CCGCCTTTATGCGTGAAAAAACGGAGAAGAGAACAAAAAATCATACGCCCAAAGACAAGAAAAACGGATTCAAAGAGGACGCCGTGTGACAAAAGCTAATGGTAACGAAGAACGCCAACACTAAGGAGATCTAAAAACGCGGAAAATATTCCAAGCCAAATTTTTTCGTTTTTTCAAATAACAGATTACAAAGCAGTGCACCCGTTAAGGTTAGAGAAAGAAACCCAAACGTGCAAGAAAGCAACTCTAACCAGAATGGCGCCGATGATGGCGAGCATTGGTCAGAGGATCTAAAATAAACTGCTTATGCTGGAAAAGGAACTCGACGCCAAGTATGTGCTACCCAATCCCAAGCGGAGTGAGGGGCGACCATATGACGGAGTGAAAACAAAACAATGCTTGAAAGAAATAATGCTGAAAAAGGAAACTTCTCGACACCCAGAATGTGCTTGCTCATCCAGAATGGACAGTAGCGACCATAGGGCGGAGTTATAACTATTTCAAACTAGTACTGAAGCAAGGACGAGTATTACAAATAATGACAATGCAATATTAAAGAATACTGGTCAGTACTACTGCCAGTTTACAATATATAATTATTGCCTGCAATGTCAAGATATCAGATTCCTTTCAATTGGTGCATTCAACAATAAATCTGCTTCAAGCTTTTAAGTTAACCACAATGCCAAACCCAAATCAGAAGATGCAGATTTCTCGGACTGTCATAATCAGATCTGCACTTATTATCATATAACCAGCAGCTTGCAATATGTTAAACAACACCTTGCTTTCGATACAACCAGAGAAGTAAATAGAGATGCAACAACGAAGATGTCTTCCACAAGCCTTAAGGATTCCCTAACACCAATCCCAAAGAAAATGCAGATTTCTTTAATCTGATTTAACAGACCTGTAGCTTAATGTATCAAACCAGCACCCTTTAAACTCACTAAAATGCACTTATCTCTCTCGTTACTAACTCTATTGACTTGAAAACAAATGCATAACACCCTTAGGGAGGAGGCGACCAAACTTGGACCACAGAACTTCACCCAAACCTTGAATCTTTTAAAAGACACAAATCCCAAGAAAAGGAAATGGTACGGCCCAGCTGAAGAATTCAACTTGGCATTAAAATTTCAATACACAACATTAAGATCTATAAATTGGAGAAAATGAACGCTCCTTACAAACTTAAAGATTGATGCAATACCCAGAACTAGCATTTTGGTATTTTTTGAGATATGAGTAAAAATATGGATCTGCTGTATCAAATCAGCAAATACAGAAAACTCTCTAAAATGCAAACTTACTTAACAAGACCAAACTGAATACAAAGCACAAATACAAATGAACTCACAAATCTACCTTAAATAATCGAACCTCTCCACTAGGTGCTGTCTCTCAAGCACGAAGTCAAGCCCAGACTAGGAGGCATTCATTCCTCGAAGCAATTTCGCAACCGTTTCGGCAGCATAACATTAGCATAGACCAAAAGATCCCAAATGATGATCAAAGCCTTCCTTTTATAACTTTCTCGTTGACTTCTCAAAACCCTAATCTCCTCTTCAAGGCAAAAACCCTAATCTCTTTCAAGGATGGCGTCCATTTCCTTCAAGCTCAATATTGACTTTTTAATTAAAATCAATACTTTAATAATTGCGTCCCCTTTATAGCTTGTTTTGACTTTGGATAAAATGTAAAATATAAAATAATCTTTAATGAGGCGCCACCCTCAAAAAGCCCACTTTTCAAAACAACATAAAGTCAATAGACTAGGCCAAGGGGTCAATGTCCGAATATAATATTAAAACTTGACTTTTTAATTAATTATATCAACTTATCTCTCCAATTGTGCCCTGAAGCCAATAATGACCAAGTCAACTGATCAAACTGACATAGGAAGTCAACCATGCTGGACCCAACTGCTAAACTGCCAAAAATAGAATTTACTAAAAATAGTAAATTCCGGGAAATGCTCAGAATGCCGAGATGAACACACCATGCGAAGCTCTCTGAAAACCCAGAAAGGATCCGCCATTGAATCCATCATCTCTGCGCAATAACCTCCTCAAAAATAGGAAACCCTAATTTATCTTCCGACTAGCCTTCGGGTTTCCAAAGAAAAGGCCAACGGTCACGGGAAAGATCAGGTTTGAGAAGGGGACATTACAATCCGCCCTTCCCAAAATTGCTTGTCCTCAAGCAATACCACCACAATTCCAGAAATTTGAAGACTAATCCATACGCAACAAGTATGATCCCTGGTTCCCAAATACATCTCAGGAAAAACCCACCATGCCGATGTTGCACCACTCTGATCACATCAATGAAAATATCATGCCAATGCTGCACTGACTCCCCTTGTAACTCCAAAGTGTTACCATCTATGATACTCAAACTGGAAGATCTTAAAGGAGGGAAATCAAAATCATGCAACATCTCATGTCCACGATGCCCCGAATTAACAGTATCAACCATACTACTGTCAATCAGAATTCTAAGCAATAGGAAAGATAGTCTACTCAAATCAAACTTGAACTCTTCAGCATACCTCCACATGATAACAAACGGAACCATGACTGCAAATGTGACATCTTCAAATCTTTTTGCAAAGAGGAAGGCAATCCTTTGCAAAAGCTCAACAAATTCAAACTCAGGACTCCACATGAATTCCCTATGCCTCAACTGAATTATCATGGCACAACTATGAAGTCTGAAGAATTTTTTCACAATTCCAACCCCAAGAGTCTCAAAATATAGATCCAAAGTATGGGGTAGCTCATTGTCATGAACCAATAATGAAAATAAACCATCAAAATTTGCATTACAAACCTCCAAAGTGGCTGAAAAACACGCCAAAGCCATCTCCATCAGAAAACTACCACTTCTTTGATCAGAAGTGAGGTACCAACTCTCCTGAAAGAAAGTAACTCCATAAGTAAGGTGGCTGGTCTGCCTCCAACCAGCAAACTCGTGTCTCAAAATCTGCCCTTGTCTGAGCTGAAAGTCACTTCCAAGAACTACCGATCGTTGATCTTTCCAACCCATATTCAAAATTTCTCTCCAATCCATTTGTTGATGAACAAACGGAACCATCAAGTAGCTGGAAATGAAGGGAACAACATCAACAAGTCTGGAAATTTGTTCCTTATCCCTCCAAGAGTCTTTTCCATAAGTAATAAACTCTGACAACCCAAGTTGAGAATCCCAAGCATGGATACCCAACTGAAAGTGATTTTCAACACACTGCAAAAAAATCTCTACACATTCCAAAGTGCTAGTGAGAACCAAGTGCCTTCTCACGAAACTGATGCCCCTTCTAGTAAATCCTTGAAGCTTAACCATGAACGCTTCCACATTAAGGGAGTATGAAACATAGAGTGGCTTCAATTTCCGCTCCCAAAACTGATCAATATGATTCCAAACATCATTCCACCCAAGGGATGGATTGTCAAGAGTGCAACTACCAAAGTCTAGTTCACCTTTTTCCCATTCCTCCTGAGTAGTAGGTCTGAAATCTTCACTCGTTGCTGCTGTGATGAAGTTACCAACAGCTACCAAGACTTGTCGCTTCAACACCTTGATGTCATAGATGTTGAAATTACCTTGCTTCGTCACCTCCCATGTAGAACCTTCATCCTCAAAGCCACTTATGCATCCATTACTACTCAACATACGTGGCACATCCTCATGGAGTGATATCGAAGCATCCAAGCACTGGAAACCAGAATCAGTTTCATTCTCCATTTCATTCTCTACTTCATAGAGAGGATTATCATAACTTTTCTCATCACCTTCTTGAAAAAGAGGATTGTCATAAACTTGAAAGTCATTCCTTTCATCTTGCTGCTCCAAATCTGCACATGCAACCTTTGATTTTCTTGTGAAACCTTCAAGATCAAACTCCTCTCGAAGACTATCAATCTCATCAATTACTTGCTTGATTTCTCCAGCTCTTCGTGCATCCTCTTGCTCCTTGAAAAGTTTGAAATCTGCAAACTGGTCTTCAACCTTTCTTAGAGCCAACTGAGTTTCTTTCAACTTGTCCTCTGTTGATTTAAGCTCCAAGGTGAGCTCATCAACCATACTCTCCCTTTCTTCGAAAACAATGAAGGCCTTCTTTGCAGATTCAACGGCATGATCCTGATCTTCAATCAAGTGTATGTATGCTGATTTCAATGTCTCCAAAGAATCTTTGATTAGTTGCAATTTAGGAAGAGCAACTTCATCCTTAACTCCACTTTGTCTCTCTTCAAACTGAGCCTTCCAATAGAGATCATCAACCAAATTGTGTGTGCGATCAAATAGGGATAGCGCTTGCACTACTTTTTCAAAAGATGCCTTGCATTGATCTTTCCACTCATGCACATGCAAAGATGGTGAACTGTTGATAGGCTGCAACTGAAAATCAGAACTTCGTTCCTTGCCTTTGCTGTCCTCTTTGCTACTCCAACATTCTTGTACTTCACCACCAACTGGCAGAGAATGCTCATCATCATAAAAAGCATCATACTCCACAAATTCTTCAACCCATTGCTTGCAATCAGCTTCGTGCATTGATAAATCTGATTTGGGTTTAGTAACACTTTCAAACTCTCCATCTTCAAGAGCCATGTGGTCTTCTAGCTCTTCTTCTTCATCACTGCCTCCTTGATCAAACATTAGACCAGCATCCACCCGGCTCAAGGAATCATATTTGTCCGCTGTTCGGAAAGTTTCCGTAACCACAAATTCCTCTTTAGTAGCTGCAACCACTCCAAAGAGATCATTATGGAATTTTGTGGAACAATCTTCTTCTTCAAAGACAACTTCTCCTCCAAGGGCCACCTCATAGTCTATTGTGCAACCTGGTTCTTGTTCTTCATCAGGATCAAAAGGAAACTTATCCCACACAGGTTCATTAACATAACTCGATGCCAACACACCCGGATCCCAAATGCTAGTGAGCTGATTAAGATGATCAACTGGAAAAAACTTATCATGCTCCCCTTGTAGTGATGACTCTTTGAATAAGTCAAGTCCTAATTCACTTAAGCTGAAATCATCAAAAAAATTTCTCTCCAATGGCTCAGTTTGCTGATCAATCCCAAGACCAACAATGTCACCCCCGAAATGAAGTGAAGAATCTTCAATGTTTGGTGTTTGAAAAACTTCATCTTCATTATCTTCTATGGAACCCTCATGAGAGATTATGTTGCTGATTTCCTTATGTGGAACTTCTCGGGAAGTTGAGACAGCAACAAGAGCCAATCTATCCCTCACTAAATCTTCAACAAGAGGAGGTGCAAACACATCGAAATCATTACCATCATCACCATTTTGGTAACGGTCATAAGCTGATTCAAAGACACCAATAGTATTTCCTTCAACTTGCTCTTCTTCACTTGCTATCACATCCAAGTCAAGGGGCGTATTATGAGGCTCTTCCACACACTCTTCAACTGTCACGTTTTCTCCTTCGAGCTCACGATCATTTTGATGTGATATGTGCACCTTGTTTGTGCCATCTTCCATGCTAGATGACTGATTTTTCTCTTCAACTTGCATATTTGTCGGCTGCAACCCACAAATAGGCACTTCATCTCCTTCCTTCTTTGATTCTTCGAACAAAGCTTGTTCTGCTTCCCTTTTTATCCTTTTCCTAATGTGGTCCACCATCTTCCACTTTTCGGGCTCCACTGACGCCACACACTTCAAATGGGAATCAAATGAAACATTGTACCTATAATCATCTGGCATGGTTTGATATTGCTCACGGAGTTTGACAGCCTCATCTTCACATTGTCTTTTAAACTGTCTGGCATATTCAATGAAGTCCCTTACGACATCACTAACCTTTCCTTCCTCCGATGCCATAGTTGAATCTGACTTCTCACGACCCATAGGCCTTAGAAAATGCAACATCTTTGAAACTTCTGAAAACTAATACTGAACTCAGCTCTGACCTCTGATGTAGAATCTGTTTTCTCTGTCAAGTGAACTCTGATGGGCACAGGATGGCAGGATCTTGGCTCTGATACCACTGAAATATTCCGAGCCAAATTTTTTCGTTTTTTCAAATAACAGATTACAAAGCAGTGCACCCGTTAAGGTTAGAGAAAGAAACCAAAACGTGCAAGAAAGCAACTCTAACCAGAATGGCGCCGATGATGGCGAGCATTGGTCAGAGGATCTAAAATAAACTGCTTATGCTGGAAAAGGAACTCGACGCCAAGTATGTGCTACCCAATCCCAAGCGGAGTGAGGGGCGACCATATGACGGAGTGAAAACAAAACAATGCTTGAAAGAAAGAATGCTGAAAAAGGAAACTTCTCGACACCCAGAATGTGCTTGCTCATCCAGAATGGACAGTAGCGACCATAGGGCGGAGTTATAACTATTTCAAACTAGTACTGAAGCAAGGACGAGTATTACAAATAATGACAATGCAATATTAAAGAATACTGGTCAGTACTACTGCCAGTTTACAATATATAATTATTGCCTGCAATGTCAAGATATCAGATTCCTTTCAATTGGTGCATTCAACAATAAATCTGCTTCAAGCTTTAAGTTAACCACAATGCCAAACCCAAATCAGAAGATGCAGATTTCTCGGACTGTCATAATCAGATCTGCACTTTTTATCATATAACCAGCAGCTTGCAATATGTTAAACAACACCTTGCTTTCGATACAACCAGAGAAGTAAATAGAGATGCAACAACGAAGATGTCTTCCACAAGCCTTAAGGATTCCCTAACACCAATCCCAAAGAAAATGCAGATTTCTTTAATCTGATTTAACAGACCTGTAGCTTAATGTATCAAACCAGCACCCTTTAAACTCACTAAAATGCACTTATCTCTCTCGTTACTAACTCTATTGACTTGAAAACAAATGCATAACACCCTTAGGGAGGAGGCGACCAAACTTGGACCACAGAACTTCACTCAAACCTTGAATCTTTTAAAAGACACAAATCCCAAGAAAAGGAAATGGTACGGCCCAGCTGAAGAATTCAACTTGGCATTAAAATTTCAATACACAACATTAAGATCTATAAATTGGAGAAAATGAACGCTCCTTACAAACTTAAAGATTGATGCAATACCCAGAACTAGCATTTTGGTATTTTTTGAGATATGAGTAAAAATATGGATCTGCTGTATCAAATCAGCAAATACAGAAAACTCTCTAAAATGCAAACTTACTTAACAAGACCAAACTGAATACAAAGCACAAATACAAATGAACTCACAAATCTACCTTAAATAATCGAACCTCTCCACTAGGTGCTGTCTCTCAAGCACGAAGTCGAGCCCAGACTAGGAGGCATTCATTCCTCGAAGCAATTCCGCAACCGTTTCGGCAGCATAACATTAGCATAGACCAAAAGATCCCAAATGATGATCAAAGCCTTCCTTTTATAACTTTCTCGTTGACTTCTCAAAACCCTAATCTCCTCTTCAAGGAAAAACCCTAATCTCTTTCAAGGATGGCGTCCATTTCCTTCAAGCTCAATATTGACTTTTTAATTAAAATCAATACTTTAATAATTGCGTCCCCTTTATAGCTTGTTTTGACTTTGGATAAAATGTAAAATATAAAATAATCTTTAATGAGGCGCCACCCTCAAAAAGCCCACTTTTCAAAACAACATAAAGTCAATAGACTAGGCCTAGGGGTCAATGTCCGAATATAATATTAAAACTTGACTTTTTAATTAATTATATCAACTTATCTCTCCAATTGTGCCCTGAAGCCAATAATGACCAAGTCAACCGGACCAAACCGACATAGGAAGTCAACTATGCCGTATCCAACTGCTAAATCGCTAAAATAGAATTTACTAAAAATAGTAAATTCTGTCGTTTAATGCCCAGATGAACACACACCATCAGCGAAGCTCTCTAAAACCCGCAGCGATCCGCCATTGAATCCATCATCATCTTTATGCCAATAACCTCCCTTCAAAAATAGAAACCCTAATTTATCTTCCGACTAGCCTTCGTTTCCAAAGAAAAGGCCAACTACCTGAAAGATCAGTTTGAGAAGGGACATTACAAAACGTATAGAATCAGTGGCGCTACGCATCAGAAGGAAACAAGAGACGCGCGGCCAAAAAAGATCACGGAAAAAAACGCGTCAAAAAAAAAAAGAAACTCTGCCAAAACGCGACAAAAAAGAGATCAGATCTCTTCCAGACCAGGTAGAGACCAAAGCCGCCCAGAAAGAGGCTTCAAAATGCACCCAGCAAGAGCCCAAATCGCAGTCAAAACAAGTAGAAAAATGCCTTTTTCTAAGCCTGCGATTTTTCCAAAAGAAGCCACAAATTTACTTGAGGAAAAGAGATGCGATTTTTAGGATGACGCCCAGAAACCCTAGAGACAGAAAACTGGACTACTTCTGCCGCAAACGCATCTAATGAATTTTAGGGTTTTGTTCTTTTAGGCTCTGATACCATGAAATGGTAAACTTCTTACATTAACATAAAGAAAAGTTACAATATATAGAAGATGAAACTACTGTAGATAATAAATATATCTACCTAACTGTGTTACTGTAGCAACAGTAACGACCAAACTAATCTTACATTAACATTGACCATTAAATAATATGAGAATATAATTTATTCTAACATATGGAGGGTGTTAGAATATATTACTCTTTTATTATTAATGGTCAATATTATGTATTTAATAGGTTAGATATTTTCTATCTGTTAGATGGACATTTAATGTCTGTAGGTAGATATCATTAATATCTACAGTGCTTTATGCACTCTATAAATTGTATGCTTTCTTCCATGCTAATACAAGAAGTAACTTTTACCATTTACATAATGCATTTCAGAAATTTTAGGAGATAATGCATTTGGTCTCAAGACCTTAACTGGAGAAGATGTCCCATTGCCAGTCAATGGGCAATTTCTTAAGCATTATTTCCAATCCTAGACTCCTAGTGAGTCTTGCTCTTGTACATAGTTAGGTTAGCTTTCTTTCCCGTTGGGTTTGGTTTTGTTTTGGTCTTAGTTTGGTTTCCTTAGTTTAGTTTGCTTTGGTTTAGGTAACTTTCCCTTAATTGCTTTAGTTTAGTTTGGAATAAGGGGGGGATCTACATTTGCAAAAAGGCGACAATGTTTCAAACACACACTGGTCTTATTCCACAAAGCGATGTACGAATCATTCCTTTGATGAATGTTTGTTAGGGATCTTGTAATCCGAGATTAATTTTTTCTAGCTTGACTTTAGGTTAGGATTTGTACTTGGCTAGAAGGGGAATCATCTATTGTGTCTTGACACTGAGTCTTGAAAATCACTATATTCTTACACATATTTAATCAATTGCTCTAAGTCATTGTGTTCTTTTAGGAGAAGCCATGGTTGGTGAAAAATATTAAGTCCTACTTCAGAGCCACTGTGATTCTTAAACCCAAATGAGCTTCACTACTTATGAGCCAATTGAAAAATATGAGAAAAGAAGAGCAGAATCAAAAGAAAGAAAAAGATAAAATAAAAGAGAAAAGAAAGAATATTGAAACATTTGGAAAATTTGATTCATCATAAAAAATCATTGTTTGTTCTAGTAATCTCATTTGTTGTATTCTTAGATTCTAAATACTGCTCTTCAAAATTGTCACCGTGAGTTTCAGAAGCAAAACCACCTTTTTCCACCAGCTAAAGTATAGACATCCTCACCTTAATCAAATTTAGAATATATACTGAACTCAAATAAAGATTTGTCTATTGGGTTGTCAACATTTGTATGAATATTAAACTAAATTGGAAAATTTGATTCACTTTCCCTGCTACTATCATCCTTGCATTTCACAAACAGGCTTGTGAGATTATAGTCATCATCATATTCATATAAGATGAATGCACTCGTTTTTTATCACTAGTTTGGGACCAGCACTAAATTCAAAAACTAAAAAAATTGGTGAATTGTTGGCCCTTTGTATTACTATTGAATTGCACACCAAAAGTGCCAACCTAAATATAAAAATTTAGGTCACCATCTCCAGAGCAAGAAGAATCAACCTCGCCATATTTGTTGCTATCAAGCTCAATAATTTCATTACCTGATCTGCAACTAGCACCTTGATCATCTTCCCAGCCAGCAAATTGTTTTGATTGACCATCAGTATTGCCTTTGGAAGCCATTTCAAGGTAATCTAAATTAGAATTTGATTCCTATTTATTTATTGCATCAACTGAGTGATGCGACTTTTGAATCTGGTTTCTTTTGATGACCCTTGGTTCGGACCTTTATTCTTCTCTACAAATGAAAGTGAGACGTAGAGATCTGTCATCAAATCCGGCAAACATTTGTTGTGTGCTCTGATTTCTAGGAGCATTTGTATTATTCTGCTTCATGTGGAGCATTTGACCCAACATGTCTATCATATATCAATCTTATTTTCAAACTTATTTAAAAGAACTATCCCCAAGAGAGTTTTTCTCTCTCTATTTGCCATATTCACTTGTTTTGTCACTTACATGGAAAGAGATTTTCTGCATCATAGAGTTAAGTTTTCTTTCAAAGGTTGGCAAGATCCAACTCTAATACCATTTGCATGTCCCATTTGGAAATTTTCGTATATATCAAACCCCAAGCACACAATTCTGATAGCTTCTACTCAATTTATAAATAAATAATTAATAATTATTGCTTCTAGATGAAATCGATTCACAAATTTCAATTAATAGTTGATTCTTTATTAGATACTATATATTTACAATCCTGCTCAGAGCATTCAGGCTCATCTACAGCAGCAGCTAATAAGTTAACTTTAAATCTGCAGCGAATTACAATTAACTTGATTGTCTTTGAAAGGTCTCCAAGACTTTACACTAGTTACTGACAGTAATTCTAACTGTCTTAACACATGAAACTTCCAGTTACTGTCATTAGGTCAGATTACACCACAGTTTCATGCTCCAAAGGAGTAATAATCAAATAATTAAAAATGTATTCCCTTCATTTTTTCCATCTTCTCCTTGCTTGGTCTTCCTTATATACCTTTTTCCTTTAATATACATAACTTCTCACATGCCCCTTGACCTTATTAAAACTTAGACTTTAATTTTAATTTTTTTTTTTTAAATTAATTTTCCCTTCTTTAAAGAAATCGCAGGGATTTTTTTGGAGGTGGCATTACACTATGAAGATATTTCAGGTTAGTAGTCATTAACAATAAGTATTATATGCTATAATCTACATTACTAGGTGCTTCCCTCTAGGCCATCATACCCATACCAATGCCCTCTTGTTACCAGTATTAGTACTGGTAACTTAGTCGACTCTTCACATTTTCTATTATTTGTGGGAACAAAACTTCAAGACCCCCAACAAAAAGCAGCAAACAATCTTTACTGTAGTATATTGCATGTATATCTAAACCAGTACCCTAGTAACTTAGGCTGCCAAAAATATATTAGCAGCATCATAGAAGTACTCTAATGATGCTCAGTAAGAAAACCTTTAGAACAATTATTCATTTCTGCAGTATATTTTTAAAAATTACATGACCCAGGTTCTAGCCTCATGGACATGTTACTCAAAAAACAGAATATAAACTCCTGCTATTATGTAGTTGCTACGATTATCTCTGATTGCTATAACAGTTGTTCTTCTAACAGAAATTTTATTTAAAAAATTAAAAATAAAGAGCCATTTCATCCACAAGCTTTGTCATAAGGTCAAAAACTAAGTAGGAAGTTTCCGTTTACTTTCAAGCTGCATCATAAGGTCAAAGCTGTCACGATGCCAAAATCTAAAGTACTAAGAAGTTTCTGGCATTTGCTTATCATTGAGCTCAATCATAAGATCAAAACACAGTTCCTAGGAAGGTTGGCAAGATCCAATACATCCACAATCTTTGTCAATAGGTCAAAACTTGAGTAGGAAGTTTTGTTTACTATCAAGCTACATCATGAGCTCAATGCATTCTCAGAAGGTTAAAACCGAGAAGCAAAAGTTTCTGGTATCCACTTACCGTTGAGCTCAATCATGAGATCAAAACACGGGTCCTAGGAAGATCGGAAAGATCCAATTCATCCACGAGCCTTGTCAAAAGGTCAAAATGACAAGAATTGCAGAAGGAAGTTTCTGTTTACTATCAAACTACATCATAAGTTCAAAGCTACCTCACAAGTCAAAACCTAAAGAAGTAGGAATTTTCTGGCATCTTCTTACCATCGAACTCGGTCATGAGGTCAAAACACAAGAGTATAAAATTTGACAAATATATAAGGTCAGAACAAACGAGTATAAAATTTGAGCATTGTATAAGGTCAAAACGCAAGGCTTCCACGGTATACAAGGTCAGAATGAAGGGCTTCCACAACGGGGTACTCTCAGATTGACCCTGGAAAATAAAATGTCTCCCCAGATCTCATAAAGGGATCCCATTAGCTAAGAAGGCATGCTTGTACAGAGCAGAATCTAAAATATTACTGTATCTTTTAAGAAAATTAAAAATGAGGAGATCGATTTTCTCAAGTCACAGAAGCGAATTGCAACAATAGACCAAACACCAAAAACATTTTTTTTCATTTGTTTCCATAAGAGTACCAAATCTTACATTTCCATTTTCTTCTACATGGCAAACATTAAAACACAAAATCTGACCTAATTGGAAGAACGTGAACGAAGCTTCAGGCACTGGTTTTGGCACCTCCTGAGACAAACATCATTCCAATTAGGCAAATGATAGTCATTTGCACAGACTGCTCGCGTGCAGGCGTCCGTACAGGAATCCAATTCGGACGCCCCGCAGACAGTAACGCACGTATTATGAGGTAGGTCTTTGGAAGCCCCTCCCAACTTGTTCAACATTCGCTGTGAAGTGCAGACTCTTTCGCAGAAGAAGAACTTTTCATTTTCGTGTGGGGTTTTTGCCTGGCCAACTGATTTGCGACTAGATTTTATTGCCTGTTGTACTACAACCGCTGGGATAGCTGCGCCGATCACTGCCAACCACCAATCCACCATTTTACCTTGCTCCGCTTGAATGTTTTCTCGTTCTGATTTCTTTGAGAGGGCTTTAGACGGGTTTTCTATTAGGATTCGAAGGTAATTTTCTTAACGCAGAGCGGAAGATTAGCTTCAGACATTTCAAAGAAATTAGTGAAATAGGGATGTTAATTTTATTTTTGTTTTATTTTTTTATTAAGAAGGGTAAACGCTTTTGATTGAATGGGTGAGGTCACAAAGGGGACCTCATCTCCAATATAAACTCTCAACAATTATATCTCAATAGGATTTGAATTTTGATGGTAAGAATAACAACACAACAACTTATAGCACTCACTATTTGACAATTTTATTAATTAATTGGTGGAATAGAAGCATTTGACCTTTAAAACCAAACTATACTTATATGAACCAATTTTTTTCTAAATATATTTAATTTTATTAGTATTTAGTTTTTTTCTAAATATATTTAATTTTATTAGTATTTGCAATGGCAATATTTTGGTCCATGGATCAATATTAGATCAATTTTTTTTGTATTTATTAGAGATTGAAGATTTATAATTTTTTTAAAAGTAAAATTATTTATTTTTAATATGATTGGTTAAAAATTAGGGTGATGGGCTTGGCTTGATTGGCTAAAGTATCTTGTTGCACACAAGAGGTCACGAGGTCTAGTCTTCCTATCATCCTCATGGTACCGAAGGGTGTGTCCGCTAGCATCACTAATCACGTGCTTAAAATTTACCTCTAATTCTGATTAAGGTTCAAACCCCACTGGGGTGTAATCGGGGATGAGGTCCCCCATTTGTAACCTCACTGGTTCATAACTCTGAGTCAAAAGTGTTTACCCCTTTTAAAAAAATTAAAATTGATAAAGAGTAAATTTATAGAAATGATTTATTTTTTAGATTTTTCACTAAAAAATTGTTAAATCATGAATTCATAGGCATGAGATTTTTTTGGATTTTTTTGAAAAAAATAGATTGAAATATTTAGAAAAATATAAACTAGCATATATATCTTAAATAAATTTATATAAAATGGTGCAAGTTGGCGAGCAAGAGCGAAAAAATGCAGAGGCAAAAAAGAGTCGATGGGGCGACTTGGTGGAGGAGGGCGAACCAGGGAAGAAGATGGAAGCCATTGTCCTCTAGTAGAAGGAAAATCACACCCCACAGTGGGTATTCGAGAATGGAGCTTGGGTGGACAAGTGCCACCCGCACTACCGCTAGAATGGGAACTCAGAGAACGAAGTTTGCAACTAGAGTAGAAGTCAAATTGAAGATAGCGAGAAGTGGGCTCCTAACCAAAAGCCAGAGATAATAGTGCGTCGAAGGAATAGGTAAGGATGGAGCACACACAAGCCAAGGCATGGGTGGTTTCGAGAAAATGATCGCCATGGGAAACCATTGGATCCCAGCTGGTGCAACAAAGGCAGTGGCATCAAGAAGCACACCGGCAAAGTTTGGAGAGTTAGGGGCTCGGGAAACCCTAAGCTTGGGAATGAAGGAAACTTGAGCCAGCAAGTGGGAGAAGAATATGAATTTGGAAGAAGAATGAATCAGAGAGATCGAGACTTGTTCAAAATAAAAATAAACTAAAGAAACTTCCAAAACAAGACAAGCGGATGCGACTGGTTGCGACTGCAGGGAAGCAAATTGTACCAAATGCCCTCAAAAATGATCGAACGAAGAGTGATCAGACTGATGGAGAGAGCTCTATTCGCCAAGTGGATTGGCCTAGGCTGCCCCTGGGAGGAAATCAAAGCATGGTGGAAAAACAAATACAAAGACTGGGTAAGCATCTACCAGCTGCCAAACTCTTTTTTTCTGATAGAATGTACAGATAAAAAATTAAAGCTAGAAATCGTAGAAGGGAAACCTTTGTTCATGAATAGCCATAGTTTTCATTGCCTGAATTGGAGATCAAGCTGGTGGATTTTCCTTTAGAATTTTGGAATGTGGAGGCTATGGTGAAATTAGGTAATGCCCTAGGGGTGTGCTTAGGGGTGGATGAGGATTTCATAAATGGAATCAATGGCGCTGAAGCATGCATACTAGTAGAAATAGATGAGGAGGTTGGATTATACAAAAACATAGAAATTATGACAAAGTATGGAAGTTGGTAATAGGATATAGAAATATGGGAAGGAGAACCCAAAAAATGCCTCTTTAGAGATTCTTCCCTAGAAGGAACTTCATTAAGGGGAATGGAGGATTATACAAAAAATGAAGAGAGGGAAGAAATAGGAGATGCAATATCATAGGAAATAGCAACCAAAACCACAAAAGAGACATCTAAGGATGTTAGAACAAATTTAGAGTAGAAAAAATATGGAGAAACCTCTAAGGAATGCAACAATGACTGTTATGAAATAACTTGCACAATAGAAGAATATGATAAGAAATATGCTGCAAATACTTGATAATAACTGAGAATAACAAGCCACTTCGAGGGGGAAAACCTCCAAATATCTCTAATGAGAACACACTTCACAACTTGATGATGTCAGACTCACAACCTCCTATATATACCTATTTATGCAAAGGATATCCCACCTAGGCCGAC
>VDFB02211423.1:0-16357 GCA_007258455.2 Sequoia sempervirens
TTTCACATGTAATTTTCTCTGATATCAAGAAGTTAGAAGGAGCCACAATCTCAAAATATTTCTAAAACATGTTCTTTAGATGTCTTTTCACATCTTTGTGTGAATAACATACCATTTATTTTTACTAGCCTGTTGTCAATTTTAACATAATATTAGTAATAACTTCTATTGCACATAATTAATCTTTACAAAATATCAATAATCACATTAGGTTCCTAACAAAATTAAAAGGAGGTATAGATGAGATGGGAAAGGGAACAAAAATGATGTTAGTAACATGTTAGCCATCAATAATATCATAAAAACATAATAAATTAGAAGCTTCTAAGAGGGAATATCTATAAGATAATCAATAAAAAAGAAAGAATATACATTTGATCAATATGGAACTTTACCTTATAACCTCTTCTTAGAAATTCCAGAGAGCTTCCTTCTTCTTCTTGTAGTCCAAGGACTCTTAAAAGCTCTTCCTTAGTCTGCAAACAAAAGTAATAGTTCATAACACTTGTCAAATGCTTTTTTTTTTCCAAAATGTCATTATCAAACCATACTACACAACAAATGCTTAAAAACCATCAACAAAAACATACTTGTCCCAAGGTAAATCTTTTGAAGCTTTCAGCTACACATGCATAAGAACCATCATTTTGTTTTAGCATAACCTGCCAAGGACCTACAACATTCCACACATCAAAATTCCTATTTCATGCTAGTAAAATAGGAAAAAATATTGAAGAAACATTGTACACAAGTATATATTTTCTAAAGTTTGGAATTTCATAAGCTCTAATTTTAGTTCATTATACCATCTTTGGCATACAAACCATTTAAATTTAAAGGTCTCATAAAAGTTCATTTATTTGGTGTCTCCTTTTTGATATGAATGTTATGAAAAGGCTACAAAAAACTTTTCTCTAGGCATAAAACTTGATGACCGTTGAATGGATAGATGTTCTAGTGTACAAAACAAAGGCTAGGAGTGTGCTTTTTATTATATTTCTATGTTCCACCAAACTTCTGGGATGAGGATGATAGAGGACAGGGGAGGCATTTATGGGACAGATTTTTTTGAGGCCATTTTAGGGGACATCAGGGGACGGGGGAGCGTGTTTCTAGGATGGATTTTTTTGAGGCCTTTTAGGAAGAGGATGACAAAGGGGACGGATATGTAAAAAATGGGGATAATTTTAAAAATATAGAGAAATTTCAAACATTCATTTGATAACATTGATAAGGCATTCATCATATACATTATAGATCCTTAATACACAAATGAGAGTCAAACAAATTATCAACTGCCAAAACCTAAAATTTAATTGCTTTCATAATTCATTGTCAATGTGCATATGATATATACCATATATATAACCACATCTCCACATAGTATGTACCTAGCAAGAGTATTTGCTTGACTAGATAAAGAGAGTATTGAACTCATACACATATAGATAGATTGATAGACAAATTTATGGGAGGTGTTTTTTTTTTTTGTTTATTGTCCACTTAGTTGAAGTTGGCCTAGAAGTACATTAGTCACTAGGAGACGTGGGCTATGAGAATGGGGTTCATTTTCAAATAACATATAGGTGTAGGAGAAAAGTTATGACTCTATTCAACATATTTTTGATGAGCACATGATTATACTAAGAGGAAGGGGGGGTTGGGGGGAGGTGAATCAATATAATACAATCTTTTACCAATATAAACTTAATCAACCATAACAATAATAACCATGCATGATCTTCACAATTAAGAACGAAAGAGCGCCAAACTTTACATGGAAACCCTTACTGGAGAAAACCACAACAAAATATTGCTTTTATATAAATCTCTTTTACAATCTTCGTAGGCACCAACCTACAAGAGACACCAATCCCCTCTGATCTAATTTGTAGACACCAACCCATTGGAGACACCAATCCCCACAACTGAGCACAAAGTTTCAATCTCTTCAATTGGAGAGCCACAGACCTCTCAATGCTTGCTCCCAAAACTTCACTTATTACGACCTAGTGCGCTTAATCTCCCAAGTTTGCATATATCTCTCAAGTTCACCTTTATCTGCTCCAAAATGAGTGCACAATTCTGATCCAAAATTCTCAGAGTTAAGGCGCAATGCTATAAATCTCCCATAAAGGTCTACTCCAAATCAGGCGCAATGTCACTTAGAATTAGGCGCAATATGCTACTCAAATCCATAAAGTCTACTCCATAGTTGAAAACTTCGCCATTAACTTCGCAAAATAAAGATGCAGCGATCCAACCAAATTTTGGTGAGTAAAATGGCCTAAAAACTGCTTAGTAGAATTATTAACCGCAAAGCCGCGAGATTTTTACTAGGCATATGCGCGAAATGGAAACTTTTAAAGGTAAAAGCATGACTTCAAAAGCGTGTTTTAACCTGTTATTTTTCACTTTGAAAACGAGAATCAGTTTCAATACATTCATTTCACGCGACCAGGGCTAAGTAAAAACGCCAGGGCTGAGTAAAAACGACGGCGGTTGGAGTGAAAAAACAAGGGCAAAGGAAAAACGCGACGGACAGAGAAAAAACGCGACGCGGACAGAGAGAAAACGCGACGGCGGCGGCGAAAGCAAAATCTTTGTTCCACTTCCAGCTCCAGGTAAACCCGCGCGACCATGGACTGTAAAAATTTCTTTCAATTTCTCTTATTTTTTAATATTATAATTTATTAAGTTTATCTATTAAATTTTAATGAAAAAAACTACTAAATTTCAATAATTCTTTTCATTTTTTTTTTGAAATTTATAATATTAATGAAACAAATTTATCATAAATAATTAAATATTAATGAAACAAATCTATAATAATTCTTTTCTTTTTTTTCTAAAATTTATAATATTTATTAAATTATTATTTTATATTCAATGTTCAATATTGTATAAATTTTAACAATTTCTTTAAATTTTAGTTAATTTATTTTTATGTTGTAAATTTATAATAATTTTTATTTTTTATATTTTATATTGTATAAATTTATAATAAATTTTAATATGTTATATTATATAAATTTTAAGAATATGTTTAAATTTTAATAAATATTTTTCAAATTATTTATTCCTTATTTAAATATTTTTATTGAAAGGAAAACAACATTATTAAAATTTAAAATTATATCTAAAATTTTAATAATATGTTTAAATTTAAAACATTATTAAAAATTAAATTTACATTTAAATTTTTTTTTTTATCATAACAAGTAAACATTATATTTTTAAATTATTTGAAAATGATTTAAACTTATATACTTATAGACTTCAGTTAAAACTTAAAATTTTGATAATGCTCGAGCCTATAGAGAAATTTGAATATGAATTTGATAATCATTCATGTTTATAGTTTCTCTTCAAAATCAACTGCTGCATGCTGATTTATTCAACTTCACTTTTTATCTCTTAAATTTTATCTTGTCTCTTTTTTGCTAGGTCTCTTGCTAAAAGAATATGGCTTCTACATGTAAAAAGGGTGGTGGCAAACCAAGAGATCCTTTCTGGAAACATGGAACACCAGGTGCAACACGAGGAGAGGTTATGTGCAATCATTGCCTCGAGACTTATTCCGGTGGCATAGGAAACTCACCACCTTACGAATGCGTTTAGCCGAGATGTTGAGCCATGTAAAGACACAAGAGGAGTTGAGATGGAGGCCAAAACAGTCCTTGCAACATATGACGAAAGGAAAGAAAGTAAAAAGAGAGCAGCACAGGCAATGGCAGCCCCATATGCAGATTTCAGTTCTACAGGGTCACAAAGGGCTATAGGAAGCTCTTCTCTTGGGCCCACCGGATCACGAGGATTAGGATACGGAAGTGTGGGCGGCATAAACTTACGTTTGTTCCCCGTAATACTCACGAAGTTTTGTACTTCATTTGATGCGTTAAATCATTTTAAATGCGTTATGGTAGGTGGGCCATTATTGCAGAATGAGGTTCAAAACACACACAAACTAGTGGAGGAACAAAGGAGAAATTGGGAAAAGAATGGCTGAACCATTATATCTGATGGGTGGACGGATGGCAGAAATAGGACACTCATCAACTTTCTAGTGGCTTCAGGGGGACAATTGGTATTTCTAAAATCAGTTGATGCCTCCAATGAAACAAAAAATGCAGGGACCTTGTGCAATATGTTGGATGAGGTGGTGATGGAAGTGGGAGTTCAAAATGTAATTCAAATTGTGACCGACAATGCAGCTGCATATGTGGCAGCCGGTAAACTTCTAATGGCGAGGCATCCTACATTATTTTGGGGCCCTTGTGCTGCCCACTGTCTTGACTTGCTCCTTGAGGACATAGGGAAAATAAGTTGGGTGAAGAATGTGGTTGAAGATGGAAGGAATATCACAAAGTACATCTACAATCACACATGGGTCCTAAGTCTCATGAGAGAGCACACTGATGGTAAGGATCTCGTGCGATCAGGAGTCACACGCTTTGCCACCAATTTCCTCACCTTGCAGAGCATTTTAGCTACATTGCCCAACCTCAAGCGCATGTTTGTGAGTGAAAAATGGCTTGAGAGTCCTTATTCCAAGAAGCCTGAAGCAGATAAGGTCAAGAAGACCATTTTTGATGATAGATTTGCCAAACAAATGGAGGAGATCATCAAAGTAAGTTTTCAAACATTTATTGATGATTTATTTTATTTCTTTATAATATTATAGCTTGCTGATTTTGTTAATTTTTTTATATTTTAGGTGTCAGAACCGTTGGTTAGAGTTCTACGATTGGTGGGTGGGGATAAAAGCCCCATGGGGTATCTATATGAGGCCATGGATAAGGCCAAAGAGGCAATTCAACATTTATATGGGTCAAACAAGACCAAATATGAACCCATATGGCGCATAATAGATCGGAGGTGGAACCGACAACTCCACCAACATATTCATGCTGCTGCCTACTTTTTGAACCCCAAGTTTTATTTCTCTCCTACTTTCAGAGCAGATACAGAGGTTAGAGTTGGCCTCAATACATGTATTGAAAGATTGGTTAGTAGTGATGACCTTCGAGATCTCATACTTGATGAGATACAGAGCTATAAGAGGGCCGAAGGGCCATTGTTTTCTTCCAAGGATTGCATTCGTAGGAGAGACACTCTACAGCCAGGTAACAAATTTATGTGTTTCAGTTTAATATTATTTTACTATTTATGACATTATGTTAATGATTAAGTTTATTAAATCCTTACTAAGTTATAAATGGTTATCATTGCAGATTTGTGGTGGGAAGATTATGGTGCCACAACGCCTAATCTTCAAAAGGTTGCCATTCGTATTTTATCTCAGCCTTGTAGTGCATCTGGTTGTGAGCGCAACTGGAGTGTCTTTGAGGCCATTCATACAAAGAAGCGCAATCGGTTGACTCAAAAGCGCCTGAATGACCTTGTCTACGTGCGCTACAACCTTCAGTTGCATGAGAAGAAGGTACAAGGGTTGAGTTCACATGAAGCACTTGACCTTGATGACATTGATCCATACTCAGATTGGGTTGCTGAGCCTGATGAGGTCAATGTGGAACCATGGATAAGTGATGATGAGTTCGCTGAGATGGAGAAGGAGGCAGATGCAGCTGAATGGGAAGCAGAGGTGGCAGCCTATGAGGAGGAAGAAGGCGAGCTTGGTCAACCAATAGAGGTTATTTCTTCACACACACAATTTGATCCTATCCCTATGGATGAGGCACCTGTTGGGGCACCTGTTGAGGCTTCTATTGAGGACATTGCACCTATACCATCTACTTCAGTACCACCCACACGGCAGCGACAAAAACTTTTGAGTTTCAGTCGTAGAAGAAATTTAGGATAGATAATTTTTATTGATACTGAAACTTGAAGTTGATATGTATTGAGAAGTCGAACTTGTTTTTTGGTCTATGATACATTGATGATTGATACGTATTAAGGTTTTAAACTCTAATTTTGCTTTATAGATGATGAAATCAGTAAATACATTGATGATTGATATGTATTAAACTCTAATTTTGATTTATATATGATGAAATCAGTAATATGTTCTAAAAATTCAGTTTATATGTGTGGTTTTAAGAATATTTTAAAAAATTGTGTATTTTCAAATGTTCGATAAATTGCGAGTTATTGCCGAGAGTTTTCCCGAGTTTTTACTTTGGAGTCGAGTTTTAAAATTTTGGAATTACTGCCCGAAGGAATTTATTGCCGGAGTCCAGGAGTTTTCAACTATAGTCTACTCCAAATCAGGCACAATGTCTGCTCCAAATTAGGCACAATGTCTGCTATAAATCTGCCTTAAAGGTCTGCTCCAAATTAGGCACAACGTTTCCTATAAATCTGTTCCTTTTCTTCTTAAATCTGCTCTTAAAAGGAATGATTTTACATTGAAGAACTTGCTTTCTAACCTCCAAAATAACTTGTATTTATATCAAAATCATGCACTTTATCAAAAGTAGGTCAGCCAAGATTTCACATAAAATTTATTTTAAATATTTAAATTCACCTTTCAAAGTAGGTCACCCACCTTTGATAAAAATTAATTTTAATTTCTACCTTTTAAATCTAGTGCTGCCATAAGCAGATGAAGGTCGGCTATAATTAAATCAAACTCTTATCATTCTTTGTCTTCAATCAACGAACTTTTCATCACTTAAGTCTTCTTTTGACATAAATGATAATAATTCTAACAATCTTGTCCATAGTACATACGCCTTTGACATCAATGGCAATATTTCCAACAATCTCCCCCTTTGTTATTGATGGCAACCCTGTAATAATCTTAAAATGCAACAGGACCATACTTCTCCCCCTGACTGAAATGCTCCCCCTTACTCTACTTCTCCCCATTTGACATCAATGGCAAAGGTATCCCAAGGCAGAAAGATAAGACAATGAATAGCTCCCCCTAAATAATATGCTTCTATTGATGAACTTAGTGACTAGATGAGAGTGATATCACTCCCAATTTCTCCCTTAGGTACTCAAAAGTCTCTTTTGGTAGTGGCTTCATGAAAATGTCCACAATTTGTTCCTTTGTTTCTATATTGCTTGGGTGGCATTTTCTTTATAGATGTCCAAAAATAATTTGGATCATCGTCTTAAACAAATCCAGAGTTTGTTTAACTATCCCATTATTCTCAAAACATCTTCAACTCTTCCTTCTCTACCATGGTTGCTAAATAAAGAAAATCATCCTTTTGACATCAGTGGCATCATTCTCCTTTTCCTATAACTCTCCCTCTTTCTGAAATCAATGGTAACGGGACTTCCATTCATGTTCCTATGGCATTATTACATCAATAAGAACTTCTTTAATGTGAAGTTGAACATAAGCATCAACACAACCATCCAACTTTCCACTATCACTTTCTTTTACTTTTGCCAACACATGTTCTAATAAAATTGTCAAATGCAAATATACGAGCATACTCTTCAGGAAAATACTTCTTTGGATAGTTTTCATCCTAGTGTCAAGCTTTTGGAAATCTCTCTCATCAAGTTTAGTCTTACAAACATCTTTATCATGATTTCTTCCTTCTCTTATTGTAACAAGTCTTCTAGGCTCTTTTTTGGCATTGATTCTCCTTCACTTCATATATGGTAACTTTCTAAAATGTACTCTGCTACTACCATATCATTCTCTTTTCTTGTCTTTATGGCATATAGAAAAATTCTTCCATTGTTGCTACAATAGCATTTTCATTCTTCTCTCCAATCATATCTTCTCTTTCTCTAATATTCTACGAGACTTCATCCTTTGAGTTCTCTTACTCTTCTCCATGGAACTAAAAGATAATGCGATGATTAGCTCCCCCTGAACTCGTACTTCTCCTTATGGACTTAGTGATACCACTTGTGCATGAAGTGCAATTTGTACAAGTATAGATTCTTCCTTTTCTCACTCTTGTTTCCTTCTCCATACTTTAGTAGACTTTCCTTTTTTATTGGTCATGGACCATGGTATCCTCCATCTTGTGTTGTCTAGGTTCTACAAAACAACTTCTACAAAATCGTGATGTATGCCCAAAGTTATTGCATTTGTAGCATATGCTGTTGTAATTCTTATTTGACAACCCATAGGAACTTCTATTCTTGTTCCAACCAAATTTTCTTGCATGTGTCCAACAATCTTTTGCTTTATGACCAAAGTTAATAAGAAAAGCAATATTTTGGAACTTGATCTTATATGCTTGTTTCGGTGGAAGGGGCTTTCTAAGTATGTCATTTTTAACTTCTCGAGGAGTACTTAACTTTTGGCTTTCCTTAGCTTTGCTTCTTTCACCTTTGATGGGACTTTTAAGGGCTTTTGGCATAACTCTTTAGTTTTTCTTCATTTCTCTTCTTTGGTGGCTCCTTGGAATCTTTTGTAATCTTTTGATTTTCTTCATAACCAAGACCTGTCTTAATATGTGATGACCTTTGGCCATTTATGATATCATCTAACACTTTTGTACTCTTCTCATTCTTCAAGTCTTTGTTCAATTGAGTACTTGCTTTCTCCAATTTCTTTCTCAAGGAGGCAATTTCGGACTCTAACTTTTCACAATTTTTCTCCTTTTTCTCTAATTGGAATATCACTTCCTCTTTCATCTTGTATCCTTCTTTGATCTAAAATTATATCTCGACAATTATCTTATCAAATTCTTCAAGACTTTGTACTAACTCTACATTAGATTCATTATTCTATTGAAGTTGTAGCTTTAGTTTCTGGTTCTCCTTTCTAAGCCTCTTGATCTCACTGTAGGCATAATGTAGTTCCTCCTCAAGATCCACTGCACTATAACCTTCGTCATTTTCTTCTTCTAAGTTTATATCAACATTCTCATCATATTCTTTTAACTCCTTTTCTTCTAAGTTCATCTCTTCTTTTCTTTCACTCACAAGGTGGTTTGCTCTTTCGAAGATATCATCTTTTGTGTTTGTTGTCATTTGTGTTCCATTTTTCACCCCATCATTTTTGCTTGCTTCTCTGTCATTACATGTATTTGATTTTGTCTGTGCTTATTGATTAATTCTCTGCTTGGTATTACCTTTTTCCTTATTTCCTTTTCTTCTTGCCATGTGTGCTCTTTTAGATCTACCTTCAAGTGGTTAAACTATCTCTGAAGGAACATGCTTTGATACCAATTGATGAACACATGATTATACTGAGAGGTGGGGGAGGGGGTGAATCAGTATAATACAAACTTTTATCAATTTATGCTTAATCAACCATAACAATAATAACCATGCGGGATCTTGACAATAAAGAACACAAGAACACCAAAATTTACATGGAAACTCTTACGGGAGAAAACCACGACAAAATATTGCTTTTATATAATCTCTTTTAAAATCTTCGTAGGAACCAACCTATAGGAGACACCAATCCCCTCTAATCTGATTTGTAGGCACCAACCCACTGGAGACACCAATCCCCACAACTGAGCACTGATTCAGTAAGAGACACCAATCTCTTCTAAATTGGAAGGCACCAACCTCTCCAATGTCTACTCCAAAATTTCACTTCTTTTTGCTCTAATTCTTCCTTAATCTTTGCTCCAAATCTTCCTTATATCTATGTTCCATAATTATGCAATTTGTGATCCAAATTCTACTCCAATTCAGGCACAATGTCTGCTATAAATCTCCCATAAAGGTCTGCTCCAAATCAAGCACAACATCTGCTATAAATCTGCCTTAAAGTTCTGCTCCAAATCAAGCACGATGTTTGCTATAAATCTGCCTTAAAGGTCTGCTCCAAATTAGGCACAATGTCTGCTCCATTTCTTCTTAAATATGCTATTTCTTCTCCTAATCTCTGCTCTTAAAAGGAACAATTTTACATTGAAGAACTTACTTTCTAACCTCCAAAATAACTTGTATTTATATCCAAATCATGCATTTTACCAAAATTAGGTCAGCCAAGATTTGACATAAAAATATTTTTAAATAATTTAAATTCAGCATGAAAACCCTAGTTTCCTCCTTTCTCAAATCGGACAGTTTTCTGTTTGTTTGTGCGTTCTGAATGTTTTTTTCTGAGGTTTGCATGTTACGAAAGAATGCGTTTTTGTTTATTGTGGTAATTTGCAAACAATGCCAGGTAATAAAAAGCATATGCAAGCCATTCAAAATAGAACTAATCTGAAACTATTTTTAATAGCAACCGAGCAAGTCTACGCTCAGATTTATCTTCAAATATGCAAATACATTAGTTCTTTGATAAGAGGTACATTTAAAAAATGCCCTAGCAATGACCCATACCTGGATACAATGAATTAGAGTGCTTTACCAAATTCTGGAAGTGAACTCAGCTACTGTTGAACCCTTATATGATCGACTTGCAACCAACAAAGTCTCCTCCACTAAATAAATGCACTAAACTGTCTTCAGCTCCTTAGCCGCCCACATGAGACCAAATGCAGCTCCAAATACAAGGCGATTTGGCCTTGGGAGAAGACGCCTCAGCTACAGATTTGTAAGGCCAGGAAAAATAAACTGGAAATATCTTCTCTGATTCTGGTATTGCTGAAGGAGTTTTTTTCTGATTTCTGTAGTTGCTGAAAGTGCCTGGAAATCACAATTAAGTAGTACGACCTGCTCCCTAAGGTCTTCTCCCCTTATGCAATAATAGAAGTCAACCAAGCATGCCCAGCCGCCCCTGTTTGTACACAGAAACTGTCTTGAAATGGAGCGCTTGACTCAAGAGCAGAAAACACGTCTTCAGCAGCTCTCTGGTGATGGTGCGGCCCACAACCAGCAACTCATTAAATCGTACGGCCTTGTATGGGAGGATCTAATACTTGAAAATGGACGCCATAAGTAGGATAATCATCCAAAAACAATCTCTGAACAAAACCCTGATTTCAGCCGCCCTAGGGAAGAATAAGATCAGTACGGCCAGGTACAAATAGTACGGCCTTTAAGACAGCAGCCAACAATAAAAAAGTACGGCTCTCTCTCAGAATACAATCTCCCAGTCTCTGAATGTGATGAATGTTGTCTTCTGAATGGAATGAATGCTGAAGCTCTGTGGCTCTGTGGATAAACAAAACCTCTGATGTTTGAATCACTGTGATGCTCTGTAATTCCTCCTGCATGAAGAAATTTCTCAACTGGCAATAAATCAGATGTTATTTCACATCCTCTGAACTGCTTCGAAGGAGATGGCTCGTTCTCCGACGATTTCGAGACGAAACCCTAAGGTCTCTGTGCTCTGGCAAGGACTTGATCAATTTCTGATTCTTCAATATCATAATGCTCAACTTTCAAGGCAAAACCCTTTAATCTTCTCAAAAAGGGCGAATTCCTTAATAATAGGGAATTTTAATATATTTGACAATTTAATTCTTTTTATTTTCAATAGTTCTCAGCCAAAATATTTTATAATAATTTAATTCACAAACTGGCCCCCTTTTAATGTTGGGCGCACCCCTCAGTGAGAAATCACTTAAGTTATAATTTTAAATTATAACTTTATATTATAATCATTCATTAATTAATATTTAATAAATGTCATTAAATATTAATATCTTCCTCGTTTCTAACCCGATGACCGATCCGTCTGATGCTGACGAACTCTGAAGTGATTCCTGATGCCGCCAAAGCCAAACTGCTAAAAATAGCAGTGGTCCCACTCTGCCTGCCAGGAACTGCTAAAAAATAGCAATTCTGCAAAATGTCTCCGATCGAGCCCAAACGAAAGCCAATTGATCAATACTGCCAATCCGGCCGGTAGGCCAAGCTCGGCGAGGCCTCTAACCCACTGCAATGACCCTCACGAGGGTCTCGCGATGGAATTGATCTCGATCAGCGTGGCAAAATGGGGGACATGACATTCACCTTTCAAAGTAGGTCACAGCTACCTTTGATAAAAAATAATTTTAATTTTTACCTTTTAAATCTAGCGCTGCCATCAGTAGATGAAGGTCAGCCATAATTAAACCAAACTCTTATCATTCCTTATCTTCAATCAACGAACTTTTCATCGCGGAAGTCTTCCTTTGACATAAATGATAATAATTCTAACAATCTTGTCCATACGCCTTTGACATCAATGACAATATTTCCAACAATTTTGTTTTAAGTTGTCTGGTTACTTGACATAGGATAGGTTATCCATGATTTTATCTGATAGTTGCACAATATTTTAACTTGCCAAAGGTGCTCAAAAATGGAGGAAGGGATAAAAAATATATTTTCAAAGAGCTAGGATATTTTTTAGCCTTATGTTTGGCAGTCAGAAATCTGATCAGAATTAATTTTATTTCTTTTGATCTTTTTCTAAATTGTAAGCTGGTCAGGTTCAAAGCTTAATTTGTATCCCATAATTATTAGTGTGTTTCAATTTAGAGCTTGTCTATGGAAAATTTCTACATCAATGGGATATACATTGGTTACCAAAGGCTAGGCAATCCTAGTCATCAAGGGATTAAACCTAACCTCATATAATCACCCTTGTCTTATGAATGGTAAAAGGACAACAATATCACCTTTGCATACATGACAAAATTGTTTATCAATGTTCCACGGGGATCAGTTCCCCACAAAAAACCTTATGTTTCTGAAGCAAGGATGTCTCTAAGATGCAAAGACTTGGGCCAAACATCCCCCCGCCTCACCACCACCTCCATCGAGACGTCGGGGATGTCACTAGGATGTTGGGGGCGTCGAGATGTCCCCGAGACATCTGAGGAACTCCAAGGAGTCTCCAGACCATTTCAGGGATGCCCAAGTGTCTCTCGCGACTGGCAAGCCAAAAAAGCAAATAAAATTAAAAAAACTTAAATATTTTTTAGAAAACTATGCCCAAGGCCGAACCCTAATGGCGAATGGGCCCCATCGAAGCCCCTCAAACCATACAAAACATCCTTCAACCCTCATTTTTACTCACAAACACAAATCAATAGCAAGATTGAGGAGGAGCAAAAGAGTGAGAGTGAAAGAGTGAAAAAGTGAGTGAAGTGTTGCAAGTGCAAGAAGGTTGAGGAGCAAGAAGAAGAGGAAGAAGAGGATCTAGATTCTTCACCAAGTTGCAAGGATTTTTCAAGCATAAGGTAGGAATCTATGGCTGTTTTTTAAGTTTTTTTATTTTTAATTGGTTTCATATTCATATTCATAGACATGGCTACAAGTGCATCTTCACTGTTCATATTCTCATCAAGATCCAACATTGAAATTTGAATAGTTATTAGTTTAGCTTTATATTTTAAATTTTCAAATTTTGCAAAAAAAAATAAATTTAATTATACAAGCTATCATTTTTTTTTAAATTTAAGTTATAAAATTACTTTCATTAGTTTATATCAATTTTTTTATTTTGTCAAACTAGGATGAAAATTTTGTGTATCCTCTGCTTCTACGCTTCGTGCGACTTGAAGAAAGAAAAAACAAAAGTGAAATCCTTGGTTCACAAAGATTAAGAACAAAGATTTTGATTTGTGTATCCTCTGCTTTTGCGTTTCATGCAACCTGAAGTAAGAAAAAACAAAAAGAAAATCTGTGTCTTAATTCTTTGCATTATGTTGCATGCATAGCTTGAATTTTAATTTTAAAATTATAAACTTATAAATCTTATATTGTTTATTGCAATGTCACTATGAGTTCTCATGGCATGAGTCAGGATGAAGTTGAGGTTCAATCTCAAATTGAAACTAAATCTGATTATGCACCTAAGGTTGATGAAGATGTAGAAGCGGAGAGGGGTGACCATGAGACCCAAACCACGAGTTCCATGGTGAGTGCAATTGCAAATATGAATTCCCCTCCACGATACTGGTAGATTTTTCCAAGGGTCCCTTTGATCCTAAGTTTCTTTCGAAACAATTTGCAACAAAATTACAAAGAAGGCCAGGGGCATCTGAGGGAACAAAGTTGTGAAAGTGCCACTTTTGTAACATTGAGATTCAGGGAAACATTACTAGAGTTAATGCCCACCTCCTTCATATCTGAGGAAAAGGTGTAGATATATGTGAGGAGTTGGGGAGAAAGCTGAAATTTAGGGTTGAGATATGCAGGCTATGGGATGGTGAAGACAATGCAATTGCACTTGCATTGCTTCTTTGTCTCATAGGTCGAGGGGTCATAAGAGCTAGCCACACAGTTCTACTTCTACTTTGCAAAGGCAAGTTGCACGTATGCTGGTTTCTTCTACTTCAGGAGCCCATGCAATAGAGGCTAGGGGGAAACATAGCTTGACAAGTGATGCTCCTAACCCACTAACTGGATTATACAATGTGCAAATAAAGGATAATGTAGATGATGCCATTGGAAAATTCTTCTTTGCCAATGGAATTCCATTCCATGTGACTCGATCTCCTTATTATAAGGAGGCGATGGCAATTGTAGCAAGGGCAGGACCATCATATATGCCACCAAGGAAGACAAAATTGAGGACCACAATCTTGGAGAAGAACTATTCCAAGATAAATGTGTTAACGAAGAAAATGAAGGAATGTTGGGTGGCAAGTGGATGTAGTATAGTCATGGATGGGTGGACAAACATTAGGCATTGTCCACTCAGCAATATCATGGTTACATGATTAGAGGGTCCATATTTTCTTAATGTAGTTGATTGTTTAGGGAATCACAAGCATGCTGATTTTCAGTTTCAAATCCTCAAGGATGCTATTGAGGAGGTTGGGCCACAAAATGTAGTCCAAGTAGCGACAAATGTGGCCCATGTGTGCAAAGTGTAGGGAAATAAATTGAGGCAGCTTATAGACACATTTGGTGGACTCTTTGTTGTGTGCATGCCATGAATAACGCACTCAAGGACATGGGAAAGATTGATTGGATCAAAGCAGTGGTCAATGATGCTAGTTCTCTAAAAAGGAATTCCTGAAACCTATCGAGACTCGATATGCATCCTATTTCATTCTTTAGGAGAGAATGCTTGAGTTGCAAGAGGCATTGCAACTAATAGTTATGACAATAGAATGGAATTGGTGGCCCGATTCCAAGACAAAGTAGGGGAAGATGGTGAAGGATGTAGTGAAGAGTGATGTTTTTTGGGTTGATGCAAAATATATTGTCTCCATCATTACTGTAGTCTTCCAAGTCATTAAATATGGGGATGCCAATGCACCTAGCCTTGGAGAAGTGTATGAGTGCATTGATTGTATGCTAGGCCAAATGAAAGTTGTCGTGCAAGAGGACCCCGCATTAGCATTCTACGATGAGCACATTCAACCAATCATTCATTTGAGATGGGAGAAGCTCAACACTCTCTTGCACATGGTTGCCTATGCATTGAATCCCAAGTGGTACATGCAAAGGCCTAGTCGAGTTACACCCATACAAGATGCTAACGTGAAGGAAGGGTTTAGGAAGGCCATCCAAAATATGTATGATCCCTAAACAAGCTACAATCATTCATATTGAGTGAACAAAAATTATCCACTCTTAGGGGTTATTCTGAGGAGGCCAAGTTCGATAGGGGAACTATGGTACAGGAGGACCCAATTTTGTGGTGGACTATGCATGGACTGAATTGTTTGACTGTGTCTCTAGCTATTCATTTGCTCTCTCAGGTTTCTAGTTCTTTTGTTGCTGAGAGGAATTGGTCTACTTATAACTTCATCCACTCCCTTAAGAGGAACAAGCTTACCTCTAGGAGAGTAGAGAAGCTTGTGGCTATATATAGTGTCTTGTGTCTCA
Source organism: Sequoia sempervirens (assembly GCA_007258455.2). Taxonomy (NCBI): domain Eukaryota; kingdom Viridiplantae; phylum Streptophyta; class Pinopsida; order Cupressales; family Cupressaceae; genus Sequoia; species Sequoia sempervirens. The sequence continues at coordinate 15,628 of VDFB02211423.1, forward strand.
TTGATCGCAACACACTTTTGTACAAGGAGAGTCTAGAAGCGCGATGGGTTGTAGAGCTAGAGGAGCCAGCACAAATTGATGAAGATGCTACACAAACAGGGCTGGTTGGTATTAGTATGGAGGATCTTGACCATGTGTAATCCAAGTCCAACAGTTCTAGTGATGAGGAGTTTGGAGATGATTAGAGGCCTCACTTCATTCCATTTTGCTATTTTGAACATTTTTATCATCATTTTACTCATTGTAATCGTCATTATGAAATCTCGAAAATAATATAAATTTTGTTGTACCCAAACCAATTTTTTTGCTTCATCAAGGCATTTTGCATAAAAAAGTCTAAATTTTGCTAAATGAGGTAAAACGCAGTTTTGGGCAATGTCGAGCATGGAGTTTTTGTCAATAGTTTGTCAGTCAAAGTCAGTTATATTGATCAAAACCTGAAGCAGAGACTCAGAATGGAGTTTTTCATGATGGAGGAACATCTCACGACGACATTTCAAGTTGCACACGATCATTTCAGTGATCGAGATGAAGTTTTCAGTGATTAATATATGAAGATTTCTCAGGAAAAAGCATAAAAGCGCAACTATAGCCCAGGGGCGCCCAACTTTTTGAAGGTCAAGATCTTGCTGAAAGTGTTCAAGCATCCAGTCAATCTCTTCAGAATTGGTCTGGCTATCCGATAAGCTATCCAGCGAAGCTTTCCGAGATCTGCAACTCCGGCAAACAG